>VMDO01003142.1:61247-150114 GCA_007922755.1 Pedetes capensis
GTACCTGGATGGGAGACCGCCTGGGAACACCAGAAGCTGTAGGCTGGGAGAAGGACCTGGCAACCCCCTCCCAAAAGTCAATCTGCCATTGAAAACCCTATGAACAGCAGAGAAGCACTGACAATAGTGTTTCCCCTGTTGTACAGAGGGTCGCTATGAGTCGGATACCGACTCGACGGCACCTAACAACAACAACAATCCATATAATGATGTTACTCAGCAATAAAAAGAGGAACATACTGATACACAGCATAGTGTGGATAAACCTTGAAAACATAGAAAGAGAAAGAAGTTCATAAAAGACCATATATGATTCTGTTTATATGAAATATCCAGAATAGGCAAATGTATAGAGACCAAAAGATTAGTAGTTGTCTAGGGTGAAGAGGTGTAGGGAGCGGAATGGACAGTCATTGCTAAAAGGTACTGTTTTCTTTTGATGATAATGAAAATGTTCTAGAATTGATTATAATAATGATGGTTGTATAACTGAATATACTAAAAGCTATTGAAATGTAATGTTCAGATGTCTGAATTATATGTAAAACATACCAGTAAAGCTAAAAAAAAAGTAAGTTAGAGAATATATACATTAAAAGAGATTCTAAAAACATTTTAACAAATTATAGAGTGTGTGGACTTAATTTGGACTCTGATTTAAAACCATTAAATATGACATGAGACTGAATGCTTGATAGTACTAAGGAATTAGTGATTATTTTAGTACAATACTAGTGTTGCAGATTTTTTAAAGATCTTATCTTTTAAAGAAATATCCTAGAGCTGGGCCTCAAACTGATGATCCTCCTGCCTTAGCTTCCCCAAGTGCTGAGATTACAGATATATACCATCATCCCCAGTTTATCACTGTTTTTTTGTACTAGTCTTCGTGGGATTTTTTGACTTTACATTCTTTATGTTTTGACTTTATATTCTAATTGTGTTTTGCTCCCAATTTTTTTTTAAGTCCAAAATTTCTTTTTTATGACTTACCATGTAGCCCAGGCTGGCCTGGAACTTGAAATCCTCCTGCCTCAATCTCCTTCATGCTGGAATTACAGGTGTGTGCCACCATGCTTGTCTGCCTTGAGTGTTCCTATTTTATGGATAGAATTCACTTTTTCTTTCTTTTAACTACTAATTACTAATTCTTTTAGACATTTCTTCTTGTGTAACCTCTTACTTGTTCCTTATTTTCTTTCATTTTGGTCCCTGACTTGTTTATTAGAGTCGTTTTTATTGGAGTAGATGAGTGCTCCTTTTTAAGTAAGAAGTACATAAAGCTGACTAACAGCTTTGTGTGCATGGATGGAGCTTGTCAACTAGAGAGCTTCAGTGGATTGAGATCGGATAAGAATCCCTGATCTTATCTCCTGCCAAGAATTCCTCAACTAGGTTGCTAGTTCTTCTAGAGTAGAATGGAACAAAGGATGAGAAACAATACAGCAAATGATACATTGCAAAATAGTTGAGATCGACAATAAATGGTGCAACTTGGGGAGAAAAGAGCATTACCAAGTGTGGTGATGGATTCATTAGGAAGAGGGAGAGAGAGAGATCTAAGTTAGGTCTTTGAGAATAATTAGAATTTGATTTGGAGCTGGGAGCTGTGGAGTACGCCTCTAATCCTGTAGCTACTCTGGAGGCTAAGGCAAGAGGATTGCTCACTGGAGGCCAGCTTGGGCAACATATGGAGACTCCGTTTTTAAAAAAGATTAATTTGGTGGGGCCTTTTAAATTGGGTAGAAGCACTAAAATAGAGGTGAGTAGATTCAGTAAAGGTTCATACACGTGGAAAGAGACAGAGCTTGAAGTCCTTTTAGGTTCTAGTTCATATTGATGATTAGTGAAAACCATTATACTTTTTTTTGTTTTTTTTGCGCAGTACTGGGGGTTGAACACAAGGCCTCACGCTTGGATGCTTTGCAAGTGCTCTATCACTGAGCTGCACCTCCACCCCATTTTGTTTTTACTTTTTGAGACAGGGTTTTGCTAAATTACGCAGACTGCCTCTGGTCTCAAACTTGTGATCCTCTTGCCTCTGCCTCCCGAGTCGCTGGGATTACAGGCGTGTGCCACGGTGCTCGGCTGAAAACCATTATATTTTTAAACAGAGAACTATGAAGAAAATAAGATTTTAAGAAAATCAATCTTGCACTAAAATAATGGGCATTGGTTTTAAACTAAAGTCTTTTGTGATTTTTTTTTCTTTTCAGTACAAATACAGAGACCTAACTGTACGTGAAACTGTCAATGTTATTACTTTATACAAAGATCTCAAACCTGTGTTGGATTCATATGGTAAGTTTATGCAGTAAGAATACCCTACCCTGTACTGTACTTTGAGTTCACTCTTCTTATGACTGTAGTTTTCTCATTTTTCTATTTAAGTTTGTTGGTTTTTCAATTGTAGGACTGAAAACATAATAAACATTTCCTTTACAATATAACATAATAAAAGTGTCGCTGGGCACGGTGACACATACCTGTAATCCCAGCTACTCGGGAGGCAGAGGCAGGAGGATCGAAGTTCAAGACCAGAGGCAATCTGTAATTTAGCCAGACCCTGTCTCAAAAAGTAAAAAGAAAAAGGGCTGGCAGTGCAGCTCAGTGGTCCAGTGCTTGCACAGAATGCAAGCATGAGGCCTTGGGTTCAACCCCAAGTACCAGAAAAAAAAAAAATGTCAAGGAATAGGAAGTTTTAAGACCTAATAATAATATATTTGTTTATGGGAGAAGGATGTAGCAATCCACTTGCAAAGCAATACTGAAACAATCAGCCATTGAAAACCACCTGAGGGTCGCTATGAGTCGGACCTGACTTGATAGCACCTAACAACAACACAAAAATATTTGTTTAGCTCTTTAAATTTTTTTTTAAACAATATTCTGACAGACCTATAAGTTTAGGCATAGAAGGAAATTTTTGTTTTGCAGGCTTGGGATCAAACCCAGGGCCTCATTCATGCGACACCTCCAAGTCCTTAGGAGGGAATTTTAAAGATAATTCAGTCTATCATTTCCCAAAGTTTTATCCAAAGACAGTTATGAAGAATGTGGCTAGGTGTAGGGGGAGGAGTTGAGCATTAAAGGCAGACTCCTGTAGTTAAGTTTGAGCAGGTATAAATTAAACAAAATTAAATGGGTTTCACTTGGGCACAGTGGTGACATGTGGCTGTAGTCAGAGCTACTCAGGAGGCTGAGGCAGGGGACTCATTTAAGCCCAGGAATCGAGACTGACCTGGACAATATACATAGCAAGACCCTTTTGGGTTTTTTTTTTAAAGTTTTACTGCTGCTGGATTTCTCAAAACCTTAAATATGCTTATGTGTGGTGCAGATACCAAGAGAGAGAATACCATATGTTTTTTATTCTAATCCGCATCCTTTCAAGAGTTTTAAGGAGCTACAAAATCAGGTGTGGATTAGAATTATGTGTGGATTACATTCCCACGAGAGCTGTCTCAACCATGATCCAATCCACACGTGGTTCTAATCCACATATGATTTTTGTATTCCTCTAAAACTCTCAAAAGAGTGTGGATTAGTATCGACAATATATAGTTCATCATACAGTATGTCCTAGAGATACTTAACAAGTGATTTAGCTGCTTCTCTCTCCTTCCATAGCATGTCTCTATAGTCTCAGGAACACATTTCACAAAAGTATATTCTGGACTGTCCCTTACATTTTGGACATGAAGAAAATAGAGTGAGCAGGTGGCAATTTGGTTTTTGTTATTGGTGTTTTGTTTTGGTTTGGTTTGGTTTGGTTTTGGTTTCTTGAGACAGGGTCTTGTGTAACCCCACACCAGCCTAGAACTCTTTATGTAACCCAGGCTGGCCTCGAACTGATATCAGTCACCCTGCTTCAGCCTCTTGAGTGCTGGGATTACAGGCCTGTGCCACCACTGAATCCTAACACAACCCCTTCAACCCTGTCTCCTTAAAAACAGTGTGTCAGGGCCAAGATAACCCGTGCTGCCTTCTGTCCTTTATGAAGCCTTTGGCTTTGGAGACAACTGAATTTTGTGGCTGAGAGTTTAAATTCCACTCATCCCTAAGGCTTTGAAAATATCAGGTCCTGGTGAAGAGAAGTGGGAACAGTCACTTCTGCATTTCCTTTACAACAGAGGCATGAACAAGAAGTTCTCTCTCAAACCTAGAACATGATTCCCCCTCATTTCAACATACTTTATTTCTGTCTACCTCCTGTACCATGGTATTTTAATCTGTAAAAACTCTCAAATTACCGAAATTAGTTTTAACATGGCTTCAGTAGGGAGGGAAAAAAAATGATTGAAATTAGGACTTTAAGTGTATAGTTTTTACTGCATACTAAAAGAATAAATATGTTGATCAAAACTGACAGATTGCAACATCAGATAAATCTTGTATAGCTTCACATGACTGGACCAAATCTGCACTATTGTTATCAGTAGTAAAGACAGTGTCTTGCCATGTAGACCAGGCTAGCCTCAAACTTCTGTCAGTCCTCCTGACTCGACCTACCAAGTGCTGAGATTAAAATTAATTATTTTTCCTTGCATGGTGGTACAAGTCTGTAATTCCAGCAACTTGGGAGACGGAGGCAGGAAGATTGCAAGTTCAAGGCCAGAGGCAACCTATGTAACTTAGTGATGCCTTGTCACAAAATAAAAAATGGGTAGGGTGTGTAGCTCAGTGAGTGAGCACTTGCAAAGCATGTGTGAGGCCCTAAGTTCAACCACCCAGTACCGCAAAAAATAAAAAAATAAAAAAAAAACTTTTTAGCAAAACCAAGTTTTCAGTGAAAAATAAGTATGTTTTGAAAAACAAGATTGGCATTGTTTTACATTTTTTCTTAGCATATATTATACAGAATAAGGGATTTCATTATGACATTTCCCTATATGCATATAATATACCTTGATCATATTCACCTCCTAAAAGCCTTATTTATTCATTTATTTTACAGTACTTGGGTTGAACCTAGGGCTTTGCACATACTTTTCAAGTGTTCTACCACTGGGCTGCACCCCCACCCCATTTTTGTTGTTAGGTATAGTTGTGCTGGGACAGACTCATAGTGACCCTATGTTCAATAGATGAGACATTACCCAACACTTTGTACTATGCCCAGCACTATTGTCAGTGCTTCTCTGCTGTTCATATAGGGTTTTTAATGGCTGAGTGTTTTGGGAGTGGATTGCCATGTCTTTTTCCAGAGCCTACAGCTCCTAGTATTCCAAGATGGTCTCCCATCCAAGTACTAACCATGTCCAACCCTGCTTAGCTTTGAGATCTGACAAAATTGGGTGCTAGGGTAGCATGGCTGTGGGCACCCCAGTTTTAATTTTTTAATTTTGAGTCAAGGTGTTGCTAAGTTATACAAGCTGCCCCTGAGTTATACAAGCTCAAACTCATGATCCTCCTGCCTCCACCTCCAGAGTGATGGTATTACAGGTGTGCACCACTGTGCCCAGCAAATACCTTAAATTTAAATAAGATGTTTTTATTTTTAAGTGCATAAGATCAGAATAAACTGCAACACAGTTTTAAATTGTCAGTTTATTTACTGTTGTAAATAAAAGAACTGATATCAGCTGTATAATTCTGCATGCTTGTACTCTGCATTACAGCCTGTGCTAGCTTTATGTTCCTGTGACAAAGTACCTGAGAAAATCAACCTCCAGAACTGAAAACAAAAAAAGGAGAGAATTATTTTAGTTGGAGATCAGAAGCATGTATTTATTGGAACTGTAGCATTCACATCCATTTCTTACAAAGTAATCCAAAGCATCTTTTCTTTACTCATTGAGAATCTGATCCTGTTGAGTAAATCAACAAAGGATTCTTTTTTTATTGGACAGAATGGATGATACATCAACACATTAGCCTCTTTCAAGGGTAATAATGAATTTAACCAGTATTTGTGAGAGAATAACTTATATATCTATAAAAATGGTCATGATTAAATCTTTGTTTTTTCCTTTCAGTTTTTAATGATGGCAGTTCCAGAGAACTAATGAACCTCACTGGAACAATTCCTGTGCCTTATAGAGGTAAATGTCTTATTTGTTTCTAATATAGATATATTGGATGATATATGCATATTAAATGTTGCCAAAGAGTTGTAAATAAATTAAACCTACCCTCTGATGGCTTTCATGATAATACAGAGATTTTAAGTTCTGTTTTAATTCAACTTCATTTGGCAGCTATTTAACATATTTTCAAGTTTTTAAAAGCTTTCTGGGCAGGGGATGTAACTCAGGTAGTCTGCAGAGCACTTACACAAGGCTTTGGTTCTCATCTCCAGCACTACCAAAAGAAAAAGATAAAGAAAACTTTACAAAGGTGTCTGAAGAAATAAATTGGTGTAGGGGAATTTAATCCCTTCATAGAGTCAGAGAATCTCAGAACTAGAATGAGATCTTAGATATCTAACTGCAACTTCCCACACCATTCAAACTTTGCTGACCCTGGGAAGCTATATGGTGTAGTGGCTAAGTTAGAGGCTTTGAAGTCAGGACAGAGTTAGGTTTGAGTTCTCACCGTGACCATGAGCATCTGTAGCTTTTGGATAACAGTATCTGACTCAGGAGAATTCAGAATGCTTTGACATAGTGTATGTAAAGACTTGGAGCAGTACTAGTATATAATAAGCAGACGGTAAGAGGTAGCTGTTGTTTATGGTTGTGCTGTTAATGTTCAGGATGGATAATTAGTTTTTGTTATCCAATCAATCACTCTCTGCTGGAATACTTACTATGATAAGGGAGCATTTAGTTTGAACTCTTCTGTTATTGGACAGCTCTGAATTATTCATGTGACTTTCTAAGACTTATGTCCTTGTATTTACCCATTAATTTCACATAATACCTGCTGTGCATGAAGCAATAAAATTAGGGCCTGTAGATGCAAGGGTGAATAAAGGACATAACTTTTCTGGAACAATTCATACTAACAAGGGAAACAGAAGGAATAAGGAGATATTTACACTATTTTGTAATTGCTATAGAATTGTTGTTGTTGTTAGATGCCATCGAGTCGGTATCCGACTCATAGCGACCCTCATAGGGTTTTCAATGGCTGACTGTTTCGGGATTGCTGTGGGAGTGGATTGCCAGGCCCTTCTCCCATTTTTGCGGTGCTGGGAATTGAACTTGGGTCCTCAGAGACTGCAGTGCAGCGCTCTACCAACTGAGCTAAATCCCAGCCCTGCTATAGAATAGTAGATTGTAAAGGTGTTATGAGATTATAAAAGAACACTGTCACATGGGAAAGTCATGGAGGTAATGACATTTGAGCTTGCTATTAAAAGACGAATCAATCAATTACAACAGGATGCATATTCCAAACAGGAAAAAAACCAATTGACCATCAGCATTGTATAAAGCAACTATGATGATCTTAGGGAGGACTGAGTGAAATTCAAGATTACTAACTTTGCCTTTGCCTTCAGGAAATAAATTCTGGTTATAAGGATATATATATATATACATATATACATACTACACATACACATACATATGTGTGTGCGTGTATGTGTGTGTGTGTGTGTGTGTGTGTGTGTGTGTATCTAAACTAAATTATCTCTGTTCTCACAGCCTTTTTTTTCCCCCTGGAGTTACTGGGGATTTAACTAAGGGTCTTGCATATTGTAAGCAAGTGCTCTACTACTGAACTGTATGTCCAGCTTTTTTTTTTTTTATCTTGTTTTGAGACAGAGTCTAAGTTGCCCAGGCTGGCCTCAAACTTGAAATCCTCCTGCCTCAGCCTCCCAAGTAGCTAGGATTACAGCTATGCCCTACTGTACCCTGATGTTCCCACAGCCATTCTTCATGTAGCATAGTGCATAAGCCTAGGTTATTCTGGAGAATCCTTCATTTTCACAAAGCAGAGAATTCTGGATGGGGGAATTAAACTTACAATTTATGTATTAGCATAAATCATATTGGAGCATTTTGTTGTACATTGTAGAAGTAATTTAGAACTAAGAGAAAAATTAAATCTGAAATCCCATAACTGCCTGATTTCTTTTTTTTTTTTTTTTTTTTTTTTTTTGGCAGCACTGGGGGTCAAACCTAGGGCCTTGCACTTGCATGCTTTGCAAATGCTGTACCCTAAGCTGCACCCCTCCCCCAGCCCATTTTTTTACTTTTTTGAGACAAGGTCTCACTAAATTACACCAACTACCTCTGGTCTCAAACTTGTAATCCTCCTGCCTCTGCCTTCCGAGTTGCTGGGATTACAGGTATGCATCACCACGCCTGGCAGCTGCCTGATTTTTTAGGTAAAGTTATGGCTACATAATTACATGTATGAAACTGTTTTTCCTTAAAGGAAAATGATCTTAATTATGCTAGGTGATTTAAATGGATGCTTGGGACATTGAGCTTTGAGCATAGTATGAAGAGACTATAATTTACATTTAATGTAGAAATTCTGTTTGATCCTTTGTGACACTGTAGGTGACTACATATAGTCAAATTTCTCAACTGAGACATTCTCTTTCATGAAGTAAAGAAAAAGGGATATCATTGTAATAATTACTATTGAAAATGCCATGTGCATTGGTCAAGTTGTAAACAACAGTATCTGTTTGCCTTTTGGATCTGAGTTTCATAATCTGGTTTTTGGCAAGAGAATTTCCAGTCTATTTTATTGTATCACTTTCTTACCTAGCACCTTAATCCATGCTCTTCCTTCTATTTCCCTTCACGTCATGCTTTGTTAACTGAAATGACAGGAGTCAAGTCGCAAAGAATAGATTGGTTCAAAAGGTAATTTGTGAGGGATGTTTTAAAGCAATAAGCAGATACTGACAGAGTAGTAATCAGTGCCTTCATCCTCCTGGTATATTTTACACACTGAAAATATGAGAAACTGATCTTGAACAGAACGTTGAAACAAAATATCTATTGTGATGTGGGAGGGAGTTGTTTTCTTTCTTACCTAGTAAGCTATTGAAAAATAACAAAAATAGAGTAACTGAGGTTATTCTTTCTCTTTCAGGTAATACATATAATATTCCAATATGCCTGTGGCTGCTGGACACATATCCATATAATCCCCCTATCTGTTTTGTTAAGCCTACAAGTTCAATGACTATTAAAACAGGAAAACATGTTGATGCAAATGGGAAAATATATCTTCCTTATTTACATGAATGGAAACATGTAAGTATTAATAGGGTTCTGTGAATTTGTAATGTTTTATGTTTTGATCACTAGCATCTGCCTTCTGTTAACATTCAAAGATGATTCCAGGAGGATAGATAAGTTCATATAATGCACTAATCACTGAGCTGAAGTAATTAGAAAAGACTCTCTAAAAGAAATATGTTACATTTGTGAGCTGGGTGTGGTGGCGCACACGTGTAGTCCCAGTGAGTCAGGCGGTGGAGGCTGGGGGATTGCAAGTTCGAGACCTGAGGCAGTCTGCGTAATTTAGTGAGACTCTTGTCTCAAAAAGTAAAAAATTGGGCTGAGGGTGCAATTCGGTGGTACAGCACTTGCAAAGCATGCAAACGTGAGGCCCTGGGTTTAACCCAGGGTACCGAAACCCAGTACTGAAAAACAACCCAGTACTGAAAAAAAAAGTTAATATTTGTATCAAGCTTCACAGTTTATTCTTATTCACTATTTTATTTGCTTGAATTGAACTTTTCAAAATAGGCTTTATATTGTAGAAAATGCATTTCAAAATATACAGGTGGCATATTTGTGGAACTCAAATCTCATTATTCAAAGCAGTCCTGTCAAGAGTAGTTGGGAATTTCTGATTTTGCTTCTAATGGTGTAGCTGGCCAACCAGCATTCCTACCAAAAATAACTACAAAAGCCAGACAAAACATAGCATCTGTTAGAAGGCTGTGGAAACATCTTTTGAAACAATCAGGATCTCAAAGGCCAAGATTCTATACAGAAGGAAACTGCAAAGAGATGAGCCAACACTGAACCTACAACTAACTTTTCCCTTAGTAGTATTTACTGGGTTTTGGTGGATGGTGAGAGCCTGAGGGCAGAGGGCCTTAGCTGAGAGGCAGAGAGACCTGCAGTTTGAAGCAACGTAAAATGGCTGAAAAGACAAAAGTTACTACTGTATTTACCAAGGTAGCCAGGACTTTAGGACCCAAGATTTGGGAGAAAAGGAGGCCACAAAGAAGTGAGTCTCATGTACTGAGTTCTCACCCCCTCAAGAGGGATGCTAAATTCTTAAACTTCAGTGACAAGATGCTAAAAAGCTAAGCAGAAGACCTTTGAAAAATATAGCCAAATTCTCAGCAATCTCAGGTTGGGGAGGCATCTGGAGTTCAGAACCTTATCAAGAAGGGGTACAAGTAGGCTCTTAGTTGACCCCGTTAAAGAAACGTATCTTACAAGAGAAAATTCAGAGGCAGAATGAGCCTTACAAAAATCCAGCCTTGAGCCAGCTCGGTCCCTAATTAAAATGATCCTCACTATATCTCCTTGCCTCAGGATAGAGTGAACTCTTATGTAGACCCTCTGTAATTTTTCATGAACAATATCCAGTGTATCATTTAGAATTATCAAGTACACCAAGAAAGAAAACCAAGAATTAAAAATGGAGAAATAGGATACTCCCCTGCCCTCAAATAACCTAGTTACCAGACAGATTTAAAAATGATTGTGTTTAAGAAAATAGATAATACTAGGCTCAGTGGTGCACACCTATAATCCCAGTGACTCGGGAGGCAGAGGCAGGAAGAACTCAAGTTTGAGACCAGAGGCACTCTGGGTAATTTAGTGAGATATTGTCTCAAAAAGTAAAAAAATGGGCTGGGGGTACAGTTCAGTGGTACAGCACTTGCAGAGCATGCAAGCTCGAGGCCCTGGGTTCAACCCCCAGTACTGCAAAAAAAAAAAAAAAAAAAGAAAAAGAAAAGAAAATAGATGACAAGAGAGAATAGTATTAAAAATGAACAAAGTAGAAATTGTAGAAATTAAAAATAGAATAGAAATTAAGGATTCAATAGATGGATTTAGTAGCAAATTAGACCTAGGAGAATAGAGGGTTAATGAACTGGTAGATGAATGCTTTATATTTTTTTAATGCTTTATATTTTTTAATGCTGTTGGTATAGGAATAGACCTAATAAAAAGAGATACAAATTTTTTTTTTCCTCCCCAGTACTGGGGAGTTGAACCCAGGGCTTCAGGCATGCTTTGTAGGCACTCTACCATTGAGCTGCACCTGTTACCCATTTTTTACTTTTTAATTTTCAGACAAGGTCTTGCTAAATTATGCAGGCTGACTTTGGCCTCGAATTCATGATCCTCCTGCCTCAGCCTCCCAAGTCACTAGAATTAAAGGCAAGAGCCACTGCACCTGGCATGTACAAGATTTTTCTGGGGAAATTTTTTTATGCATAAATTATTTATTGATTCTGGAACAGCATACAACATGGTAAGAAATAAGATATTTGTGTGATATGCT
Source organism: Pedetes capensis (assembly GCA_007922755.1). Classification (NCBI taxonomy): domain Eukaryota; kingdom Metazoa; phylum Chordata; class Mammalia; order Rodentia; family Pedetidae; genus Pedetes; species Pedetes capensis. The sequence goes on from VMDO01003142.1 coordinate 72,693, forward strand.
CACACATGGACAAATTGAGGGAGTGGTATTTTTTGTTTTCTTTGGAAATGCTTTATTTAAAAATTTTTTTTTTATGTTGGGTACAGAGTAGTAAGGCTTTTGCTATTTCCTTTGTGCACCTATTACATCATTTTTGGTTACAGTTTCATCAACTTACATAATTTATGAAACCCTTTGATTAATATGTGCTAAAAGTCATATGCAGGTATGGGTTATAGTTCCCTGTTTTTTCCATGTATTCATGTAGTTGCATCATATAACTCGAGGTTGTCCTCTTATGGGGAATTTTTCTTAATTAATAAATATTAGTGGGGTACAGAGTAGTAAGGCTTTTGCTATTTCCATTGTGTACCTACTACATTATTTTTGGTTACACTTACATCAACTTAGATAGTTTATGAAATCTTTTGATTAATACATGGTAAAAATTGTATGCAATTATGGGCTATAATCCTTATTTTTTTTAGGGGGAAAAATTTAGTGAAATAAGTTAAAGAAGACCTCAAAGGAGAGAGAACTTTATCCATAGACTGGAAAACAATATTGTAAATATGTGGGTTTTCTACTGTTGATCTATATCCTAACAGGAGTATTTGTATATTAATTTTATGGTCTTAAATCTAAAATTTATAAGGAAATGCAAAAGATTGAGAATAGCCAAGATACTCTCCAAAAAGAATGTGGAAGTGATTTACCCTAAGGATATTAAAACTTAGTGTAAAACTAGTAATTTAATGTAGTATGAAATTATCAAAAGAATAAATGAACAGATAGATGGAGCATAATAAAGTATCTTGAAAAAGATCCATTATATATGAACATGTGATGTATAACATAGTAGTAGATTAGTGGAGATAGAATGATCTTTTCAGTAATGGAATAGGGACAGTTGGATTCCTACTCATAAAATATGCATAAGTCAATTTCAGGTAAATTGAAGGCAAAAGGTAAGTCTTTTAAGATATAGTATAGGAGACTGGCCTGCAGCTGTAACCCTGTGGCATCCGATCCCGTCAGATCTCGGAAGCTAAGCAGGGTCGGGCCTGGTTAGTACCTGGATGGGAGACCGACCTCCTGGGAACACCAGAAGCTGTAGGCTTGGGAGAAGGACCTGGCAACCCCCTCCCAAAAATCAATCTCCCATTGAAAACCCTATGAACAGCAGAGAAGCACTGACAATAGTGTTTCGCCTGTTGTACAGAGGGTCGCTATGAGTCGGATACCGACTCAGGCGCCTAACAACAACAACAACAACATAGGAGACTATCAGGCTGGGGTTTAGCTCAGTTGGTAGAGTGCTGCTGTACGCTCTCTCAGGCCCTGGGTTCATTCCCCAGCGCTGCAAAAATGGGAAAAGAACGTAGCAGTCCACTCCCAAAACAATCCTGTAAACAGACATTAAAAACCCTCTGAGAAGGCAGTCTGCGAAACTCAGCGAGACCCTGTCTCAAAAAGTAAAAAAATGGGCTGGGAGTGCAGCTCAGTGGTCCAGCACTTGCAGAGCATGCAAGCACAAGGCCCTGGGTTCAACCTCCAGTAATGCAAAAAAAAAAACCCTCTGAGACAGAGGTGGAAGATCACAAGTTCCAGACCAGAGGCAGTCTGCATAATTTAGCAAGACCCTGTCTCAGAAAGTAAAAAAATGGTCTGGGGGTGTGGCTCAGTGGTCCAGCACTTGCAAAGCATGCAAGCATGAGGACCTGGGTTCAACCCCCAGTACCACCAAAAAAAAAAAAAACCTTATGAGGGTCACTATTAATAGGACCCAACTCCATGGCACCTAACACAACAACAATAGGAGACTGTCAGGCAATAGGAGATTTTCTTTATAACAAGACAGCTGAAGCATTTGCTATAAAGACTAATATATTTACCTTGAATTTATACAAATTAAGACCTTCTATTCATGAAGGATACATTTATGTTCCCATGTGGAAGCTAAATCTTAAAGGAAGAAAAACCTACACATACGTTGTTGTTGTTGTTAGGTGCCATCGAGTCAGTATCCGACTCATAGCGACCCTCATAGGGTTTTCAATGGCTAACTGTTTCGGGATTGCCTTGGGAGTGGGTTGCCAGGTCCTTCTCCCATTTTTTCGGTTTTGGGAATTGAACTCGAGACCTCAGAGAGTGCAGCACAGCGCTCTACCAACTGAGCTAAATCCCAGCCCATACATACGTAGATACATAAAAATGAAAGGGGGGGGGACAAGTGGGAGAAAATGAAAGGTTGTAGGAGGAGGAAAGGGGAGGGGAAACAATATAGGGAGATAAAGAGGGAGAAGATAATCTCATTGTATAATGCAACTATACAAACACATGGAAAAATAGGGGAATATGACTCATAATTGCATATGAGCTTTACTACATATTAATGAAAGAGTTCCATAAACTATGTAAGCCAATAGAAGTGTAACCAAAAGTGATGTAATAGTTGCACAGTGGAAATAGCAAAAGCCTTTTTACTCTGTACTGCACCAACATTTATCAAAAAAGGAGAAAAAAGGATACTGGAGGAATATATTTATAATGCATATAATTATACTCTTTAACTAGAATGAATCTTAGAGAAGGAACAATGATAATAGAGCTGTTGTTGTTAGGTGCCATTGAGTCAGGTCCAGCTCATAGCAACCCTGTGTATAGCAGAAAGAAACACTGCACAACACTGGGTTATACAGTCAGTTTCTATGTTTTAGCCCATTATTGCAGCCACTGTAAATGAGAGCCACTCTCATTTTGAGCCATGCCACATCAACAAGTGGAGGTCCCAAGGGCTTTATTCCATTCCCATCATTAAGGTCAACTCTACTTTTAAGGAGGAAATTCTTCCTCAGTCATCTTTTGAATGTCTTACACCCTGGGGGGCTCGTTATCTGGCACTATATTTGAAATATTTCACAGTGTTTCTCTGCTATTCATAGGGTTTTCAATGGCTAATTATTTCAAGAGTGGGATGCCAAGTCCTTCTTCCTAATCAGTCTTGGTCTGGAAGGTCAGCTGAAACCTGTCCATCATGGGTGGCCCTGCTGCTGTCTGAAATACCAGTGGCACAGCTTTCAGCATCACAGCAACATGCAAGCCACCACACCATGGCAAGCTGACAGACATGTGGGGGCTTAATAGAATAGTTTCATTTAATTCATATGAAGTTCAAGAACAGGCACAATTAAATATTGTATAATTTAGGAAAACATTCTAAGGTATTGTACAAAAGAATGACTGTCCACTAAGTTAGAGAAGTGGCTACCTATAGAGTAGGTAGAGAAGAATTCAGTCTGGAAGGGAAACATGAGGAGCTTCATTATTGGCATTTTTATGTTTCTTAACTTGAGTAATAGCTACACAGATACTTTATCATTACTCCATTAGTTGTGCACATTTTATACATTTCTGTATTGACATATTTCACAAATCTGATAAAAAAGATATACTGGTGGCTAACTTTGGTATGATAGATGAGGTTATACCATGGAGGATCCTGGTAGACAACTATATTAGTTAGTTCTCTAATTAATAATCACTAGCCCAAAATATTAGAGGCTTAACACTGTAGAAATTTCTTATCTACATTTTAGTCTAGTGGGTGGATGTGTTCCTTCATTGGTCAGTAGCTTTCCTCCATTTGATGCTTCTGGGACCACGGCTCTTTCCAATTTGTGATACCATCATCTCCTAGGATTTCAGAGTCCTCTGCGAACAGGAATAGCAAAGAGAGTATAGTAGAGAATATATCCCTTAATATCCACCTGGCTTAGAAATTAAGCCCTTACAAGTTAAATCACTACTTCTGTGTTCTGTTGGTAAACAATAGTTGTAAGGAAGGCTGGAAAATGTAGTCAGCTTATCCTAGTCACAATTCTCTGTTACAGAAGCAAGAGCATGAACTTTTATAGGAAACCATCTCAATCATAACAAATAAAATTGGAAGCCTCATAGTAGACTGCTGTAGTCTTGTATGACACAGAACATAAACTATGGCTGCTATTATTTATGTTGATCTCAGTAGTTAAATAGTTTATTAATCATAGTCCTGGATATCAGTGATATACTGCTTAGGATATGAAATCTAACCTTTTTGTTGCTTATTGGAAAAGCAAACAAGTGAAAACAGAAGGGGAAGAATTTTGCTATTTAAGTTTATGAGATTTTCATAAACAGAAAGAAAGTTTTATGAAGGTGTTGTCTGTTTTAATTGATCCTTAGATGTTTAAGCTAAAATAAAATACTGTAATACTCATGCTACTTTTTTCATATCCTGTATCAACTTCGCTAGTCATTCTGAATTAGTTTGAATTCATGACTTCTTGCTTTGTAGTAGGCATGGAAGTGGATAGTAAAGCTTAGGTTTCTTTCCTTCAAAGAATTTAGTAGGAAAGAAATGGTATGATAAAGAATTAAAACTTATCTTGATAAAACTATGGTTATAAGAATACATGAGTGAAGAACTAATTGATATTATAATATGGGTGAATATTGAAAACATTATGCTAAGTAAATGAGGCCAGACACAAAAAGGTTACTTATTGTATATGATTCCATTTATATGAAACATCCAGAGACACAAAGTAGATTTATGGTTGCCAAGGGATACAGAGAAAGGAAAATGAGAAATAACTATTGGTAGGTACAAGGTTTCTTTGGGGAATGATGAAAATATTCTCTACTTAGTGATGGTTACATAGCTTTATGAGTGAACTAAAAGGCACTGAACTGTATGCTTTAAAAGAGTAAATTTTATGGCATGTGAATTAGAGCTCAAGTTTTTAAGACTTGCCTGAGACTATAGTTTGAGAGTTCTGGTGGACTAAATAATTGGACAGAAAGAAATAGGCATGTGTTGTCTTAGTGGCCACACCCCACTACCAGCTACCATCCCCCTAATTCATACTCTTGAATTCTGCACAGATACCTCGTTTACCCCCAAATATTCACAAATACATAAAAGGTATTACAACAGCAAGAATTAGCAAGTTTTTTATGTAAAGCTTCTGGAAATATTATTGTCATCTTCCATAAGGTGGGTTAGGCTGAAACGAATGAAGTGAGTTTGGTTCTTCGAAAAAGTTTCACCCACTACTAACTCTTCTATCTGGAGAAATAAAAAATGTTAAGAAAATGGTTAGCTGATTAAGATGATTAATCCTTCAGAAACTAATGAGCTCAGGGAAGAACTACATGAGATAATAACAACACAAAATAGATTAAAAAGTTAAAAATAGACCCATCAGCTAAGCCAGTTTGAACAATTTTGCCTAACATAGTATAAATCAGTGGTCAATAAATACTTGAGAGAAAATTTTAGTAACTTATGGGAAAACAGGCACTTTCTTTGTACCTGTTACTGGAAAGAAAGATCCTTCAACAATTTCTATCTTTTGTACTACAATCAAGCAATTTCTAAGTATGTTTACCTATAATGTCAGAGTTCACAATACTATCATTAGTAAAAAGTAATTTTAAGAACCTGGGTTTCAGTTGGGTATAGTAGCACACATCTGTACATCCCAGCACTCAGAAGGCCAAGGCAGTAGGATCACAAGTTTGAGGTCAGCCTGGGCTACATAGTGAGACCGTGTCTCTCAACAAAACCAAAAAAAAAAAAAAAACCAAAACAAACAAAAGGTAACATTGCTATCTTTTATAGGCCTTATTGCTTATATTTATACCAGAATTCATACCAGTATACTTGAGCCATCCATTGACAAAAAATTGTTTTTATTAGTTCTGTGGAATCAGATGAAGAACAATACTATCTGAATTTTGCGATATCTTGCTTTAGCTAGTGCTGTTTTTACATACATGAACAAGAGCCTTGTCACAAATAACACATAATGATTAAAAACCACCTAAGTAGCCAGGCATGATGGCACACACCTGTAATCTCAGTAGTCAGGAGGCTGAGGCAGGAGGATGTTTGCAAGTTCAAGGCCAGACTGGGCTATATACCAAGACCCTATTTTTTAAAAAAACAGATAAACACAAACTACCTAACTTTATTATTGTTAGGTGCCATTGAGTTGGTTCTGACTCATAGCGACCATATATACACAACAGAACGAAACTCTTCAGGACATTGTGCCATGCCCAGCACTATGTCAGTGCTTCTCTGCTATTCATAGGGTTTTCAATGGCTGTTTATTTGAGGATTGCTTCAGGAGTGGACTGCCATGTCCTTCTCCCATCCTAACTTTATTAATATAAATTAATTAAATAGAATTTTCATGACGGGGTCCTACAAAGAAAATAGTCAACCCAAATTGGAAACTGGTAAGAAATGGCCAAACTTTTCTTTTTTGCTGGAAAATGACTCTGGAGCTGACATGATTTTGTTTTTGTTTTTTAGCCACAGTCAGACTTGCTGGGGCTCATTCAGGTCATGATTGTGGTGTTTGGAGATGAACCTCCAGTCTTCTCTCGTCCTACTATTTCAGCATCCTATCCTCCATACCAGGCAACAGGGCCACCAAATAGTAAGTAGAATTGAGATTTGATCTTAATACATCAAATAAAATAATAAATCAAAGAAAGCAGCCTTTAAAAAATTTTTTTAAATAACTTTCCCTTGCTTTTTAGCTTGTCAAGTTAGTGGAGTTTTTGGAGGTATTCTGAGGCCCCACATCTGCATGTTCAGATTCCTACCAAAGACTGGCATTTGGGCTTCTGTTTGTGGGTAGAAATCTTAAATGTGTATGTATTATATTCCAAAATGGAGGAGAAAATGCTGAAATAGAGCTAGAATTTTTTAAATTATGCATGCCATGGAATAGCCTTATTTGATCAGCTTGGAAGCATTTATAACTTGAAAGATAGCCTCACTTCTCACTTTGCAGCTCCAGGATCAGTGTTGTAGATAAGAATTAATTATAAAGTCAACTCTAAATCATTCACATTCAGCTATTCTAGGTATACACAATTGGATATCTAGCTCTCAGCTTTCTTCTCTTTAGTACAGCCAGTTCCTCATTTTACCTTGGGTGGAAAGGTTGGGGCATGGAGATAATACCAATTTTCCCCTAATTGGTATTTATTATCCCCATTATCTGTTTATGTAAATAATTCTTATTGTTACTTTAAAATCACCCTTAATGACTGGGAGTTGGTTGTACTTGGTTTGGTTTTACCAAATTTGTAGTGATTTCATGGTGTTTTGAGCTGTGGTTTTATTTCCTTTGTGAGTATAATTAACCAAACTTTATCTTCTAAGACAAAATATGTGAGCCTTCATTTTTTTTCTGCTGAAAATTATCGTGTTCCTTTTTAATCCATTCTTTCTTGAGGAACATTCTTGATTTATAAGCAGAGTGGGACTCTTAACAGAAAGAACTTTGTGGGTTCATTTCCCTTTCTTTCCCTTCCTTCCCAGAATGAGCTTAGTTTTAAGACGAGCATCTCTTTTATTAAGATACTAGTGATTCTTTTGGACCAGGAATTTGTTTTCCTCTTATTAAATTCTGTTGACTCTAGTGCTCAGTGGAACTTGCTTGCTTAGGTGTGGAATACCAAATACTTCTGAGTCTCATCATTCTCGTTTATTTTCTCAGACCACATAGCCCCTTACTGCCTAAGACAGAGGTAACCTTTTCAGAAATGTAGGTAGTCTCCTAAGCAACACTTTTTTCCTTAAATTTCTTCTAGTTTTACATTGACATTGGAAGTGCAATATTCTAGAACGGGACCACACCATAGTAACTGTTGCAGTTCAATTGTATACTCATTTTAAGTCCCATTAAACACCCTAGAGCTAATTTAAGTAAATTACTAAAAAAGACCAACTTGGCCTTCAGTTCCAGTTTTAATACATTTCATACATTTAAGGCAATATACATTATCATTATTAAGTATAACTTTAAAGAAATACTTGGATTCCATCCCTATCTCCCTCACCCTAGCAAAGAATAGCCAAGAAATTTGGATAAATATTTAAGTAAATACTAACGTATAGTGAAAAATTATACACTTTTATTATTACTGTCATTGCTCAGAACATTTTAAAATCTCTTTTAGGATGCCTTTGAGCTTGCTATGAGTCACATTTAAAAAACAGCATTAGAAGCCAGGAGCCATGGATTACACCTATAATCCCAGCTACTGAGGAGCTGAGGCAGGTAGCCTGCACAATTTAGTGAGACCCTGTGTCAAAAATAGAAAAGAAGACTGGGGAGTAGTTCCATGGAACACTCACCTAGCATGTGTGAGGCCCTGGGTTCAACCCTGAGTATGAAAAGAAACAAACATGTTATAGCCAGGTGTGGTAGCACATGCCTGTAGTCCCAGCTACGCTGGAGGCTAAGGCAGGAAAATTGCTTGAGCCCAAGAATTCAGGGCCAGCCTAAGCAACATTGTGAGACCATGGGTCTTAGAAAAAAAAAAAAAAAAAAGACACACACGTTTATCATCATTACAGTCAAACTACATGGGTTTTATTGCAGTTCTAGGGCTCAAACCCAGAGCATTTGTATGCTAGGGAAGTGTTCTGCCACTGAGCTACATCCCCAGCCCTGAAACTCTTTTTTTCCTGGTTCTTGGAGGGCAAACCCAGAGCCTCATACATATTTTAAAAGTACTCTGCCAATGAATTGCACCCCCAGCCCCCTTTTAAATTTTTTATCTTGAGACATCTTGCAAAGTTACCCAGGCTGTCTCTGGCCTTGAATTCACAATCCTCTTGCCTCTGCCTTCCGAGTCACTGGGATAACAGGTATGCACCACCATGCCCTCAGCATTTATTTACTTATTTTTTATTTATTTATTTATTTTTTTTGGCAGTACTAGGGGCTTGAATTCAGGGCCTGGCTCATGCTAGGCAAGTACTTCACTGCTGAGCTGCACCCTCAGCCCCTTTTTAATTTGTTTTTTGGGTTTTGTGGGTGTTTTTGTATTTTGAGACAATCTCACTAAATTGCACAGGCTGTTTCTGGCCTCAAACTTGAACTTGTGAGCCTGCTGTCTTAGCCTCCTGAGGTTACAGGCATGTGCCACCATGCCAGGCTACAATCCACATTTATTAATTGGTAATTATGAGTCATACCTTAAGTATTTTATATAACATTGTCCTTTTTTTTTTTTTTAACACCCGGCTTAATATTGTCATTTAATCCTCATAGTTACCCATATATTAACATATATTGGTATACTCTTTTGTTCTGGCTCTAAAATTACTTTACCCTGTTATCTGTTTCTTTGCCAGTCTTGGATCTAAATGACACTTATTTCCCAAAATTGAAACCACAACTATGAGATAGTGGTTTGTATGTTTGGAAGAGAAATTACATGGGAGCAGTTGCTCATTGACTATATGTGTTGTTAATACTTAATAGTGGCCTCATCTTTTCAAAAAGCAATTCATAAAGATCAGCTGTGCTTCCTGCCTAGAAAGAAAAAAAAAATCATGCAATCTAGCAATTGTGACATTTCCTAAAGTTTTCCTTTCTGAAATATTGAAAATCACCCTTGCTTCATTATACTTAAGAAATTTAGGCTGGGTGCAATGATGCACCTCTGTAATCCCAGAGACTTGGGACGCAGAGGCAGGAGGATCTCAAGTTTAGAGCGAGAGACAGCTTGCATAACTTAGCAAGATCCTAACTCAAAATAGAAAATGGGCTGTAGGTGCAGCCCAGTGGTAGTGCACTCACAAAGTATGTGGAAGGCCCCAGGTTTAACCCCGATATACCTAGCCTCCACCCCTCAAAAATTATGACATCCATACATTCATCCTAACAGAAATACTGTGAACACTGGTACTTGAAAATGTATGTTCAACACCTCTGGTAGAGGCTTCTAAGGCCCTTCTTGATAGGAGCCCAGCATACTCCACCCACCCACTTGAATTCTGTTCATTCTTCAAAAGCTCCATGTCTCTCACCTTCAGACTTCATCTGTCATTCCTCTACTAGATGACTTTTGTTAACCTCACCTTTTAAGTTTAGATTGGCTCCTTTTCCTGGATGATCCCACCTGTAGCACTCTGTACTTCCTGTCATCACATTTAACGTATACAAAGAACATAACGGCTCTTTATTATAATTATTTGCATATTTACTACCCCAACAAGACTCTAAGCAACTTGAGGCCAGCAGTTCTTTCTTTTCTTTTTGCCTCTCTTCTCTTTTCATCCTCCTTCCATCAAACTCCTGGTGTCTGTCAGATAGAGAGCACAAAAATATTTATTGTTTGATGTAAGGGCTAATTCACTATTTTATTCAATGAAAAAAGTTTCACTGAAGAAAAATTGATTCTGAGAACAAGTCATTTCCAGTTAAGACCAAAATTTCTTCTCCCTTCTTCTATATCGATAAGCCGCTTGGCATTCTTTAAGAATTCTGGATTGCAAGTTTTTTTCCCTACTTCCAAGCTTTTGTTTTATTTCACTTTTAACCAGTCTAGGTGAATATGAATGTAAGTTTTGTGAGTATGACTTCTCATAGTAATTCAAAATCTTTTAAAGCTCTCAAGCCAACAAAACCAGCTGTGCAAATTGGTCAACATAGTCTTAAATATCAAAAGATTTCTTCAGGATAATAAAGAGGTCACTTCCTAAGAAATTGATCTGGCACAAAATGAGGCCAGAATTAGCTTCTTCTAAACTACAGATTCAGCCACCTCTTGTTTTAAGTTCCAGACTCCTCAAGAGCTTATAGAACTGACCAGGTTGAACAGTTTGCCAGTTATTTCTTGTTGGCATTTTCACGAGTATTGTAACTCATGCTTAATGATTTGAGATTTATGTGATTTCCAGATATTTACTGCTTGAAGTAAAGAACCAATATGGTCTGGATGATTGTTTTGTTTTGAGACTGAAATTTGGATTCTCCGTGTGAAATTATGCAGTGGTTTGACCCATCTTATTCAATAACCTTCATGTTCAGGACTATGCATATTATTTTTAAATGTTAAAAATTGTTTTTAGCCTCCTACATGCCAGGCATGCCAAGTGGAATCTCTGCATACCCATCTGGATACCCTCCCAATCCCAGGTAATGAAAATATACCTTTTGAGTAATTGTATCAGAAATTTTATTAGATTTTGATTCAAAATAATGGTCACTAACTAGGGCATTAAACTAAATTTAGTTGAAATTCAGTGAAATATAAAACTTGGTTTATTGGTGGAATTTTATGTGTACAGAAGGTTTTTGTTTATTTGTTTGTTTGCAGTACTGAGGGTTGAACCCAGGGCCTCGAGCCTGTATGCTTTGCAAGTGCTGGACTACTAAGCTGCACACTCAGCCCATTTTTTTACTTTTTTGAGACAGGGTGTCGCCAAGTTACACAGACTGCCTCTGGTCTCAAACTTGCGATCCTCCTGCCTCCACCACCTGAGCTGCTGGGATTACAGGCGTGTGCCACCGCGCCTGCCTTGTGTGCAGAGTTTTAAAGGAGTTTATAGAACTCCAGCTGCATTTTATTTACAGAGAGGGAATGGGCAGAGTTGGTAATGACAATGATCTTGATTGGTTTTGGACACTGAAGTCTTTCTTTATTCATCTTTAAGAATTTGTATATCCAGTGCAGATAGTTCAAAGTTTAGTGGAATAGTAGGATAAAAATATTTTAATATTTAATACCCTTAAAAAAGAGCTTTTCCATAAATCATAAAGAATCAATTATATTTTATATATTTATATTTGTTATTTATATTTATATTATATTATGGGATCAGACATGTCCCATATTTTATTTTATTTTATTTTTATTATTTATTTATTTATTGTGGCACTTGAGAGTTGAACCTAAGGCCTCACACATACTTTGCAAGTGCTGTACCATTGGGCTGCACCCTAGCCCATTTTTTATTTTATTTTGAGACCCGATAAGTTAGTTACACAGGCTGCCTCTGACCTTGAACTTGTGATACTCCTTCCTTTGCCTCCTGAGTCACTGGGATTACAGGCATGTGCCATTGCATCCAGCTGATATTTTTCCATTTAGTTCATGGACTACATGTATTATCAACCTTTATTAGCCACTAGGTAATAACGTAACATAGGTAAATTAATAGTGAAGGGATTGCATGAAATTAAAAAGCTTTTGTACAGCAAAGGACATAATTACCAGAGTGAAGAGACAACCTATTGAATGGAAGAAAATCTTTGCCACCTATACATCAGATAGGGGATTAATATCTAGAATATATGAAGAGTTCAAAAACCTAAACACCAATAAAGTAAAGTATCTAATCAAACAATGGGCGAAAGAACTGAACAGGGACTTCTCAAAAGAAGAAATAAAAATAGCCAACGATCATATTAAAAAATGGTCAACATCCTTAGCCATCAGGGAAATACAAATCAAAATGACACTGAGATACTATCTTACTCCAGTCAGAATGGCTACTATCAACAAAACAAACATCAACAAATGCTGGTGAGGATGCAGGGAGAAAGGACCCCTTATACACTGCTGGTGGGAATGCAGGTGGTACAGCCACTTATGGAAATTAGTATGGAGGTCCCTCAAAAAACTAAAAATAGAACTGCCATGTGACCCGGCTATCCCACTCCTGGGTACATATCCAAAGGGCTATAAGTCAATATACCATAAAGAAACCTGTTCATCCATGTTTATTGTGCTGTTATTCACAATAGCCAAGACATGGAATCAACCTGGGTGTCCATCAACAGATGAGTGGATAAGGAAATTGTGATATATATAATTTTACCATGGAATTATATTCAGCTATAAAAAAGAACAAAATTATGGCATTTGCTGGAAAATAGATGGAACTAGAGATCATCAAATTGTAAAATATTTTTGAAGGTTTTATTTAGGACCTGCAGACTATGTATACAAGAAAACTAAAAGATGTATCAAGAGTGGTTGTTTGAATTTTGGTTTTGGTGTATGTGCTAGCAAGCATGCATTTAGGATTATTAGAAAACAGTTTCTGATACCAGTAAAGATAGAAAATGGTAAGTGCTGTGATAAACAGCTCTACAGGACAGGGCATGTCTGGTTTGGATTTGGGAGTTTAGAGCTTCGTAGTTGTAAAAACTGGTTTTTGAACATGACCTCAAAGAAGAAAACTAGATATATAGAGGTAGAGGAAGCAGCAAATAGTCATAACAATTCATAACTGAGAGGAAACTTACCAATTATCAAGTCCAACACACTCATGTAAAACTTAAAAATAAAAAAAGTAAAAGTTGTAAAAGCCAAAAAAAAAAAATCATAGGAAAAAAAACACTCTAGGGTTGAAGAATATAGATTATGAGTAGGAAAACTGAAAAGAAAAAAGATACTTTTTTTATTTGTTTACCATACTGGGAGTTGAACCAAGAGCCTCACTCATGCTTTGCAAGCACTCTTTCAGCTGCACTCCCAGCCCATTTTTTATTTTTTATGTTGAGACAGGGTCTTGCTAAGTTATGCATGGTGCCTCTGAACTCAAACTTTGTATTCTCCTGCCTCTGCCTCCCACGATGCTAGAATTATAGGCACCATGGTGCTCAGCTAAGATTCAGCTTTTATAGTCATTCCAGATCTCTCAAAACCTCCCCTGCGTTCCTCTAGCTGGTGTTGATTTTCTACTGTCCATCTCCTGAACTTATATATAGCATTTTATTTCCTTTATTAGCATCTTGAGAAAGAGACAGATTCATATCTTAGTTCCTACCTCAAGCACTTACAAACAGTGCCTTAAATATAATAAAGAATAAATTTTGAAGGAATAAGTAAAGAAAAAGGAATGTAAGAATGTTGAGAAGTTCTTTTTAAAAACACTTAAGTCCAAAAAAGTTCCTTAAATTTTGAAAAAATTGCTTCATAGGGCAAAATGTTTAATAATCTATAAAGATAGGAAATACTTCTCAAATTATTTTCTCAAGAAAATGTATTAATCCTGAACATGAAGAATAACCATGAAGGGAAAACCAAGCAAACTAAGAAACACGAAGTACTTTGAAGTTAATACCTGTTAGGTGCCATCGAGTCAGTGTCGGACTCATAGCGACTATATGTACAACAGATGAAGCACTATTGTCAGTACTTCTCTGCTGTTCATAGGGTCTTCAGTGGCTGATTGTTTTGGAGGAGTGGGCTGCCAGGTCATTCTTCCAAGCCTACAGCACCTGGTGTTCCCAGGCTGTCTCCCATCCAAGTACTAACCAGGTCCGACCCTGCTTAGCTTCCAAGATCTAACAGGATCGGACACCACAATGGTACAGCTGCAGGCTGTACTTTGAAGTTAATACCTGTAGGGAGTTTTATACCAGATTAATAGGAAATTCAGTAATATTATTACAGATTGTTTTGGAAAATGTATGCAGAATGGGAGGAACTCCAGGGGGAAAAAAAGCAAGTTATCCCAGTTTCAAAAAGGTGGATTCAGGGATTTCAGAAAGACTGACCTTATTTCCTTTTAGCATGGATTACTAAAGAGACTAGAAAGAAAAGTCCCATTCAGTAGCTTCCAGAATACATCTGGTAGGAACAAAAATGCATAACGTTTTTTTCATTTTGCTTATATTGATAAGAGAATACCATGACCACATTGAATCTTTGCAAGTCATATACAAAATGCTTGTTGAAGACACGACTTTGGAGTTTTGTTTTTTAAATTTTGAGACAGGGTCTTGCTGAGTGTGCAGGCTGCTTCTGGCCTTAAACTCATGATCCTCCTGCCTCAGCCTCTGAGTTGCTGGGATTACAGGTGTGAGTCATGATGCCCAGCTATAGACAACTTAAACAGTGTGAACTGCTAGTAGAATACTCTTTGAACCACTGCAGTGAAAAAGGATTGTTGACCATGAACTCAGAAGGAGCTTTTGCTCCAGGGCTGTGGGCTGTTTTTAAATCAGTGATTTTAGTGCATTCGTAGAAACCATGTTGATCAGAATTGCACATATCAAAGACCTGAGTATAGTAGTTAAAACAGGATTAGTCAAGATTTACTGTCCACCTAACAAGTACCTAGTAATCATCCTTCTTTTCCCCCGAGATGAGGGCTCCCTAAGTTCCTGTGCTGGCCTCAAACTCACAGGCCTTCCACCTCAACCTCCCTGTAGCCAAGATTACAGGCAGGCAACATGCCTGGCTACTTTTCTTCTACATTGTAAGGGAAATGGTGACAAGCTAGTACACATTCAGAGGAAAGTGACCTAAAAAATCATGCTCTATAAAGAATGGTTGAAAGAATTAAGAATATATAACCTAAAGAAGACCAAGGGGAAGTTAATTTGCAAATATTTAAGTATCTAAAGTCTTCAGATATTCAAGTGATCCTCCAGAATGCAAATTTAGGACCACTATTTAGATAGGAATTATGTTTAGTGTTCAATAAAGATGAGCATTTGTCAGAAATATGAAAATGATAGTTATAGATAGGAAGTTGTTAGAGAGGAGATCAAAAGAGAGAGTACCTCTAAGGAAAATTCCATCTGTCTTTGATACAAATACATGAATAGCACAAAGTATCCATAAAGTGAGAAGAATTTTTTTAAAAACAATTTAAGTAGACTGTTTTCAGATTGAATATTTGCAAATGTTACCAGTGAGGCCCAGGCAAAAATGAAACATTATCATTTCTTGATAGACTAGAAAACTAGGACAGAAAAGTTCTCTCACAAAAGATTTGTTGCTTGTACTGTTGGATTTTTGCCCTTAGATATATTCTGCTCGTTTTCTGCTGCTATGAAGGTGACCCTCAAATAATCAGAGCCAAGCAAGAGCATTTGACAATTTACTTTTAATCCAGCATCATTCATGGAATTTCCATAGAACATTACTTGAATAAACATTTTAGTTGAAAAACTATCCATTCATTAACTGGTAAGGGGCTATGTCAAGCTTAACTTTCTCAATGAGGTTCTTAAAAATACTTTGGTGTTGGATCATCTTAACATTTAATGGTTTTTATTCTTTACTTTAGTGGTTACCCAGGCTGTCCTTACCCACCTGGTGGTCCATACCCTGCCACAACAAGCTCCCAGTACCCTTCCCAGCCTCCTGTGACCACAGTTGGTAAGTACTTTTGAACACATGTATATCTCCATATAAGTCAAGTGTATTTCACTTTTATACATAAAATTTTGAATATTCTTCCTTCTCAGAGGAAAATTTCTAATGATCATTGTCCTGTAATCTGAAATTTGAATTTATCGTATAAATGAGCCCTCTACCAGAGCGTAACAATGAACTGTTTATCACATATTCCTGTTTGTCACATGTTTTTACTGGTGAACCTTAAATGTGTTGACCTACTGCCAGATAACCTAGGTTTTTCTGGCTTAGTTATGTGTAAAATCAGATAAGCATCTTCAGAAGAAAGCACAATGGGTCAGTATGAGTGGGTCAAGTAAGACAATTATTCTAGACCAGTAGTTTTTGCTTTCTTATTTTGCATATTAAAACTGCCAGAAATATTTTCTTCAACTGAGAAAATTAAAGCAGTAAGAGAATTGCTACAGACTGCCACCCTAAAATGTGCCTACTTGCCAGCACCACATCTGCCTTCTCTCCCCTATCTCAATTCTCTTTGCTTTTGCCTGAAGATTTTTTTCCACTAGATTTTATCTCCTCTAACTTGTTCTGGGGTATCATTTCAGCAGTTCTGCCCTCTCATTATCAGCTTTTGTTGTATACTGGATTGCATTCATCAACACACATGACCCAAAATAACCCTTAAAAATCTTTCTCTCCACTTTCTCTGCCACCATTACTCCATTTTCTCATTGCTTATTGCATCAAAAGTCCTTGAAATTACTGTCTGTCCTTGTTACCTTATATTTTTCATCTTCCTCTCTTAAACTTCCTCCATTCCTGCTTTCTCTCATACTATTCCATTAAAAATGCTTCTGTCAAGGTCACCAGTGAAGCTAAATCCAATGGCCTGTTAATACTCTCATCTTACTAGGCCTGTCTACAGGAACAGTTGGTTACTCTCTCCTTCATACACTTTATTTTCCAAGACATCACACCTCTTGGTTTTCCTCTTATCTCACAGGTACTCATGCTCAGTCTTCTTTTTAGGTTCTTCCTCCTTTTAAAGGGGTTGGGATTTAGCTCAATTGAGTGCTTCTCTGTGCTCTCTGAGGCCTTGGGTTCAGTTCCCCAGCACCACAAAAAATGGGAGAACGATGTGGCAATTTACTTCCAAAACAATCAGCCATTGAAAACACTATGCATAACAGAGAAGCACTAACATAATGACAGGCATGGCACAGTGTTAGGGAGCATTTCTTTCTGTTGCACGTAGGGTTGCTGTGAGTCAGACCCAACTCAATAGCACTTAACAACAAACCTCTTAAATGTTGGAGTACCCCTTGGCTTAATCCTTGGCACTCTTCTCACTCTCCTGGTAATTTCTGCGAGTCTCTTAGCTTTAAATGCCCTTTCTGTGCCCACAGTCCCCAGATTTATGCCTAGCCTTGATTTCTCTTCTACACTCCACATTCTTCTATCCAACTGTCTTCTTGGGCATCTCCATTTGGATGTTTAATAGACATCTCAAACTCAACATGACCAAAACTGAACTTAGTGTTTCTACGTAGCTTCCCCATCTCCACTGTTATCGAGTCCATATTCTACCTTTGGAGTCATCCTTGATTCCTTGTCAAGAAATCCTGTTATCACTTGTGGTTGTGGTTGTGGTGGTGGTTAGGTGACATTGAGTTGGGTCTGACTCTAATTATTAATTAGGATATAATGAGACTGTGTTCTATGCATGATTGGTATCTAATCTTCTAGAAATTTAACCAATTGTCTTAATCACGCGTACTGTATATCCTTGAATCTAATCTGCACCCTTTCAACAATTTTAGAGAATTATAATCTGCATTCAATTCTAATTCTAATCTGCATGTGAATTTGCAGCTCTTCAGAGCTATTGAAATGGTGTAGATATTTGAGAATATATGGTATCTAGTTTTAAATTTTTATTGAAGTCCTGCCTCCAAATAGATTGTTCACATGAAGAAAATTAAATGGATCAAACATTTGTTTAAATTTGCAATTCTAGTATTTTCATAATTGTTGCTTCATTAAAATATAATGAAATAACATTATATAGTTCTAAAAAAAGAAATCTGGTTATCTTCAAAACAGATTTAGAGTCTGATCATATCCAGTGTTGTTGCAAGTCATGATTATCTCTCACCTAAATTACTATAAAAACCTCCCATAAGGTTTCTTTGCTCTATCATTGGTCCCCTACATCTCTGTTTTTAACCTAGCAGCCAGAGTTATCCTATTAAAATAGGGATAAATTGTGTCACTCCTCTGCTCAAAATCTTATAACACTTTCCTGTTTCACTCAAAGTTCAATCCAAAGGTTTTAGGCCTAGAAAGGCCTGTGTGATCCTGCCTCTCCCCTCAGTGTTTCTACTACCTCATCTCCTACCATTCTTCTCTTGCCATAGAACTTGTTAACTGCCTCTTTCCTTTGCAGAATCGGTCACACCTACCGATTCTGCTACCAATTCTAATCCGCTGCCACCGTCAACCTTCACACACATAATAATACATTCCCAACATCCAGAAGAGTGCTTCATACGTAGAAGTTTGCTGAGTACCTGAATGAATATTGGACCCTGTCAAGTTTACTTTTCTATTTTCTGATAACTTGGAACCATCCAGAGACCTCACGTAGATACCTCTCCCTACTCAAATAGGGTTTACTTCTACTGGTTTTTTGTTTGCTTGGGTTTGTTTGTTTATTTGGGGGTTTTTTTTGAGACAGGATCTCACTATGTAACTCAAGCTGGTGTGGAACTCTCTATGTAGCCCAAAGTGGCATCAAACTTGCCTTGATCCTCCTGCCTTTGCCTCCCCCGTGCTGGGATTTTAGGTGTGCACCACCACGCCTGACTACTTTTACTGTTTTTGTCATTGATACACTCTAGTTATTGAGGTTCTACTGGCATGGCTTTGATATATTAAAATGTGCTCATCCTTACAGTAATGTAGCTCTCTATAATATAAATGATTTGAATAAGAAATCTAAATGGTGGGAGATCTTTAATCCATAAGCAAAGCAGACTAAATCTTCTTAGTTTCCCCAATTTTAGTATATGTACTGTCAAACTGAACACTCTTTAGTTCTCTATGTTAGTTCAGGCATCGTTAGTAAAATAGGAATAGTACAGTTTGTCACCCTGTTTCTTACTGTCTTTGTTAGGTGCAGTTGAGTCGGTGTCTAACTCATAGCGACCCTGTGTACAACAGATGAAACACTATTGTCAGTGCTTCTTTGCTCTTCATGGGGTTTTCAAGGGCTGATTGGTTTTTTAGGAGTGAGTTGCCAGGGCCTTTTCCCAAGGCTTATGGCATCTGGTGTTCCCAGGCGGTCTCCCATCCAAGTACTAACTAGGTCTGACCCTGCTTAGCTTCCGAGATCTGACAGGATCAGATGCCACAGTGCTATGGCTGCAGGCTCCTCTTTCTTAGTGAGGTGATAATATAATCCCTTTGATTTGGAAGGTTTATAAAGATCTTTTGTATGTTAACTCATTTCAGTACATTAGTTATGAAACATCCCATATATCCAAAAAATGGGCTTGTATGGCAAATGGGGTATATAAAATCAGATTTCATGTACAATCTGAAAACAGGTAACCAAGTCAACTTATTTATTTATTTATTTATTTATTTATTTATTTATTTATTTTGGCAGTAGTGGGGGTTGAACCCAGGGCCTTGCGCTTGCATGCTCTATAAGTGCTGGACCACTGAGCTGCACCCCCAGCGCTTTTTTTTTTTTCCCACTTTTTGATACAGGGTCTCACTAAGTTAAAGAGAGTAATATCTTAGGCTAGAAACAAATTATTATTTTATGATATTCTAGGATATCCTTTAATGTGTATTTTTTCTATTTTTGTTGCTTGCCTACTTGGTTTTTCTTAATCTGTTAAATACTATTGAACTTCAGAATTGTAAGAAAAGAAAGTAGAAATGTAAATGTACCATTTGACTATTAGAGTTCACAAAGAGTCAGCATTTTCTAAGAATATCGTATTCAGGATTTGTGCAATTATTCTGTGTTACTGAGGCCAGTGGAAAGATGAAGATGGTTATTTATCCTTGTTCTTATTGAAACATTCTGTAGGTTTTGATTTTATGTTTTATAAAACAAGCACCTGATTGAAGGCACTTATATATTTTGATATGGGTTCCTAGAGCGTTTTCCTAGCATTCTGTGCAAGGCCCTGGGTTTGATCTCCAGCTTACTGTAATTTGTGTAATTGGTCCAAAATAGCTAAAAACCACACCTTTAATACTAGATTGTCATATGGCAAGACACACCAAACAGGAGAAAAGGTGGGCTCCATTCTTTACTAGAAAGGTATGAATGGTAACCCCTTGAGTTAAAGCTAATGCGTACCACAGGATTTTTCCTGGTAAAACTTCTTAGAGCTGTACATTTAAACCTCTAAGTTTAAATATGTCATCTTAAGATTTTATTCCTAAAAATCATGTAGAAACAAAGATCACAAACGTAAGTTTGGGAGGACACTGTTAACAGACAATTGAGAAACCATTTTTACCATTGCTTTTAAAAATTTGGGCTTAGGAAACCCTGTAAATGCAGCCGAATTATTTTATTTATGTATTTTACATGTTTTGGTCTATATTTAAAACTTACAGAAAGGGAAAACTAAAGCAAAATATGAAAGCTTATCTGTCAAACATCTTTCAGGATAGAAGCTAATAAACGTGACAAAGTTTTCTTGACTGTCTGGTCCAATGCTGTTCTTCCTTCTCTGGCCTCCCTGAAATAATGTTTGGTTTACACAAACAATTCTTTTAGGATATGGCACCCTAGGCACTCCCTTCATGTGGGTGCACCAAATCCATACTTGGTTTTGTGTGGATTCAGGTGCCTCTTCTGTGTAGTCTTTTACAGACTTCCTTTGGGAATACTTGCCTCATCTTCAAGATAAATAGAATTTTCTTCCAGTCATGGGCAGTCGGTGAGTCATCAGTGCAAATTTAAATGCCCAGAGCTTACTCTGCTAAACCGTAAAACGTTTTCTAGCGGGGAACAGTAGCACATTCCTGTAATCCCAGCAACTCGATAGGCTGAAGCAGAAGGATCATGAGTTTGAGGCCAAAGACACTCTGTAATTTAGCAAGACCTTGTCTCAAAATAAATAACTTTAAAAGGGGGCCTAAGAGTGTAGTTATGCCTGCAGCTGTAGCCCTGTGGCATCCAATCCATCAGATCTTGGAAGCTAAGCAGGGTCGGGCCTGGTTAGTACTTGAATGGGAGACTGCCAGGGAACACCAGATACTGTAGGCTTGGGAGAAGGACCTGGCAACCCTCTCCCAAAAATCAATCTGCCGTTGAAAACCCTATGAACAGCAGAGAAGCACTGACAATAGTGTTTCTACACAGGGTCGCTATGAGTCGGATACCAACTCAACAGCACCTAACAACAACAACAAAGGGTGTAGTTAAGTGGTAGAGCACTTGTCTAATGTGAGTAAGGCCCTGGGTTCAATACCACAGTACTGCTCCTCCCCCAAAAAAGCACTCTCTATCATAGAAACTGAAAATAGAATTGCATTTGAAAACTTTTTAAAAAGCCATATGTAACAAGGGATTTTTAATTGAATTTTATAAGTAAATGAAAGGTGAAAGGAACTGATTCATTTGGATTCCTTTGACTATACTTATAGAATACTTCTAACATGGTAAGTTTTTAAATTCTTTCACAAAATTATAATTAAAAAAATGACCAACTCTAGTCCATTTTTTTAAGGATGGAATTTTAACTCTCCTTCAGATTCACTGACATTGGTGCTTACATCTGCCAGGGTACCATCTTGTAGCTTTTTGTTTTTTTGAGACCATCTTTCTTTGTAGCACGGGCAGGCTTGGAACTTGTGATCCTCTTGCCTCCACTTCCTGAATGCTGGGACTACAGATGCATACATCTATCTTCTATGACTTATGGCGATGAGTGATTTTATAGCAGCATTTCTTTTTTGAAATAGTTATTATTTTGGTATCTTATTTCAATGAGGTCCATATCCATTTAGCTCTACTTTTGAAAATTGAGATTTTTGTGTAAATGAATTTAAATCTTGTTTTGTGGTCTGAGTGTAGTTTCAAAAAGTATAAACCTGCAAAAAGCTTTATTTAAACTTTCTTTCTTATTTATTTACTTATTATGACAGTGCTGGGGGTTGAACCCAGAGCCTTGCACATGCTAAACAAGCACTCCACCAATGAACTGCACCTCCACCACATTTTTCAAGACAAGGTCTCAGTAGGTTGCCCAGGCTGCCTCTGACTTCGAACTCACAATTCTCCTGCCTCAGTCTCCCCAGGTACTGGGATTACAGTCATGTGCCATGGTGATCAGCACTTTATTGATTGTGGTTATAGAAACTTTTGATCTCTTTGGAAGAAAAGTTCCATTGCCTGCACAGAGCTGACAGTAGTATTAGAAACTTAACATACAGTCTATAAATAAAAACCTTTTGTAAGCATCATAATGAATTGCCACTTAATAGCATGAATTGGAATTCTTTTATGCATATTGTTTGAAATGTTCCTCCTACTTCAGAGATCAACTTGTTTGTTGTTAAAATTATCAAAAGAAATACTCCTTAACAACTGTAAACATCCATTAACAATTTGAACATGGAATGTACATAGTATGAATCTAGGAAAAATAGAAATCAAAAGGGAAGTGGAGCACATAAACATCGACATTCCAGGCATCAGTGGGCTAAAGTGGACTGGCATGAGCCATTTTGAATCAGATAATCATATGGTCTACTATGCTGGGAATGACAAAGAGAAATGGGGTTGCATTCATCACCAAAATAGACATCTCAAGGTCTATCCTGAAGTACAGTGCTGTTGGTGATAGACTAATATCCACATGCCTACAAGGAAGTTTGGTTTAAATGACTATTATTCAAATTTACCACTAACACCACAAATGAAAATAGGGAAGATTTTTACCAGCTCCTGCAATCTGAAGTAGATGGAACATGCAATCAGGATGTATTGATAATTACTGGTGACTAGGATGCAAAAGTTAGAAACAAAAAGAAGGCTCAGTAGTTGGAAAACGTGGACATATTTTCCATATGGAGAAGGACATCATGTTTGGGACAGTGGCAGATCAACAAAAAAAAGAAAACTTTCAACTAGAAATATTGACATAGTGTCTACAACAATGGGCATAAACATAAATAAGATCATGTGCCTGGCACAGTTGGAAAAACGATGCTGGAGATCACATGATAGAGTTTTGTCAGACCCATGACGTTTACATTGCATATACATTTTTTCACCAATATAAATGGCCACCATACACAGAATTCACCAGAAGGAACATACAGGAACCAAACTGACTACGTGTGGAAAGATGATGGAAAAGGTCAATAGCAAATGTCAGAACAAGACCAGGTACTAATTGTGAATCATACCATCAACTGCTCATATGCAGGTTCAAACTGAAACTGAAGAATATCAGAATAGAGAATATTAGAACAAGTGTATGAGAGCCAAGGTATAACCTTGAGTATATCTCACCTGAGTTCAGAGACTACCTAAAGAACAGGCTTAATGCATTGGACACTAATTATAGAAGACCAGATGAGTTGTGGCATGATATCAAAGACATCATTCCTGAGGAAAGCAACAAGTTGTTAAAAAGATAGGAAAAAAAGAAAAGACTAAATTACTTGTCAAAAGAGACTCTGAAACTTACCCTTGAATATCAAGCAGCTGAAGTAAAAGGAAGACACAATGAAGTTAAGGAACTAAACAGAAGATTTCAAAGGGCAACTCTAGAGGACAAAAATCAGATATTATAATGATGTGTGCACAGAGCTGGAGATAGAAAACCAAAAGGGAAGAACATGCTCTGTTTTTCTCAAGCTTAAGGAATTAAAGAAAATAGTGATGGATTCTACAGGGAAATTTTTAAATGACACCAGAAACATCAAAGAAGGTAGAAGGAATATACAGAGTCATTATACCAAAAAGAACTGGCAGATGACCAACCATTTCAAGAGGTTGCATATGATCAGGAGCCAATGGTATGGAAGGAAGAAGTGGAAGCTGCCTTGAAGGAATTAGCAAACACAAGGCTCTAGGAATTGATGGAATACTAATAGAGATGTTTCAGAAAACAGATGCGGCACTGGAGGTGCTTACTTGTTGATGCCAAGAGATCTGGAAAACAGCTACCTGACCAACTGACTGGAAGAGATCCATATTTGTGCCTATTCCTAAGAAAGGAGAACAACTGAATGTGGAAATTATTGAATAATACCATTAATATTACACATAAGCAAATTTTTGCTAAAGGTCATTCAAAAGCGACTACAGCAGTACATAGACAGGCAACTGCTGGAAAATCAATCCAGATTCTGAAGGCGGCATCTAACCAGGGACATCATTGCTGATGTCAAATGGATAATTACGAAAAGCAGAGGATACCAGAAAGATGTCTATGTTTTATCTACTATGCAAAACTATTTGACTTTGCGGATCATAGCAAATTACGAATAGCACTGGAAAGAATGAGAATACCAGAGCAGTTAATTGTACTCATGAGGAATCTGTACTGGACCAGGAGGCAGGTATCCCAACAGAACAAGGAAATGCTGCTTGGTTTAAAGTTGAGAAAGGTGTGCATCAGGGTTATATCCTTTCACCATACCTCTTCAGTCTCTATGCTGAGCAATTAACCCAAGAAGCTGGACTTAGGAGGAAGATCATGATTGGAGGAAGATTCATTAACAACCTGTGTTATGCAGATGATACAACTCTGCTTGCTGTAAGTGAAGAGGATTTGAAACACTTAGTGATGAAGATCAAGGAACAAGCTGGGCGCACTGGCGCACACCTATAATCCCAGCTGCTCGGGAGGCGGAGGCGGGAGAATTGCAAATTCGAGACCAGAGGCAGTCTGTGTAACTTGGCAAGACCCTATCTCAAAAAACGTAAAAAAAAAAAAAAAAAAGATCAAGGGACACAGCCTTCAGTATGAATTGTATTTCAACATCAAGAAAACAAAAATCCGTACAATAAGGTCAATAAGCAACTTCATGATAAATGGGGAAAAAATTGAGGTTGTCTAAGATTTTGCTTTACTTGGTTCTACCATCAACACCCATGGAAGCATCAGTCAAGAAATCAAAAGATGTATTACATTGGGAAAAGCTGTTACAAAAGACCTCTTTAAAGTGTTGAGAAGTAAAGATGTCACATTGAACACAAAGATGCACCTGATTCATGCCATGGTATTTTCAGTCACATCATATGGTTGTGAAAACTGAACATTGAACAAGGAAGACTGCAGAAGAATTGATGCTTTTGAATTATGGTGCTGGAGATGAATATTGAATATACCATGGACTGCCAAAAGAACCAACAGATTTGTCCTGGAAGAAGTGCAACCAGATTGCTCCTTGGAAGCAAGGATGGCTAGACTGCACCTTATGTATTTTAGACATGTAGTCAGAAGGAACCAGTTCCTGGGGAAGGACATCATGTTTGGGAGAGTAGCAGATCAACAAAAAAAAAAAAAAAAAAAGGAAAACTTTCAACTAGAAAGATTGACACAATGTCTACAACAATGGACGTAAACATAAATAAGATCGTGTGCCTGGCACAGAATCGGGGGGTGTTTCATTTTGTTGTACATAGGGTCACTATGAGTCAGACTGGACTCAACAGCACCCAACAACAACAGTCTTCTGTTTGTGATTACTTAGACTTTACAGTTTGCTATGCAAGAATAGTCTCCTTCTTGTTCTAGGTTTTGCTTCTTACAGTTTTACTCCCACACTGTCAACCCGGTCCAAAAATATTATTTGTCTTGATTCTTTCAAGAGAGAGGCCACATTCACTTAACTTTTATTACAGTATAATGTTATAATTATCCTATTTTATTGTTAATTTCTCACCATACCTAATTTATAAATTAAACTTTATCATTCATAAGTATATATAGGATAAAAAATACATAGAGTTTCATAATATCAGCAGTTTAAGGCATCACTGGGTGGTATTAGAATGTGTCCCCTGTGCGAGACTGAGGACCATTACACAGGCCTGTATTTGTACATTCCAGAAGTAAAAATGCTGAGCAAATGATTCATTTTGGTTAGGGGCAAAAATCAGAAAAGTTATTATTTCATTATCTTATATTTTAATTTGGGCAGGGATTTACCTCAGTTGGTAGAGCACCTCTCTGTAGTCTCTGAGGCCCCAAGTTTGATTCCCAGAACCCAAAAATGGGAAAAGGACGTGGCAATCCACTCCATAGGCAGTCCTGAAACAATCAGCCATTGAAAACCCTGTGAGGGTAGCTATGAGTCAGATACAACTAGATGGCACCTAACAACAACATATTTTACTTTGGGATTACTCTGAACTCTCAAATATAAAATAGCTCCCTTTTCAGTTATAGGAGGTAGTGATCTAAGTACTGTTAGAAGAGAGAGAGAAGCTGAGTTCACACTTGTAATCCCAGCAACTTGAGAGGTAGAGGCAGGAGGACAGCAGGTTTGAGTCCAGAGGCAGCCTGTGTAATTTAGCAAGACCCTGTGCCAAGATAAAAGAGTTTAAAAAAAAAAAATGGGCTGGTGGTGTGGCTCTCTTAAGAGTGCTTGCAAAGCATGCCTGAGGCCCTGGGTTCAATCCCTAGTACCACACACAAAAGGAAAGAGGGAGCAGGGAGGAAGAGGAGGAGTAGAGGAGGAGGAAAGAACTGAGTGTCCTAATACCAGCTAGTGTGTAGTAGAGTGCACTTTAAACAGAGTAGCCTAAATGATTGATTTATCTGTTTGGTAGAGGGTTGGTGTGATTCATAGTGACCTGTGTACAACAGATGAAACATTACCTGATAATGGTGCCATGCCTGGCACTATTGTCAGCATTTCTCTGCTACTCATATGCTTTTCAATGGCTGCTTGTTTTTTGGAAATGGGCTGTGGGGTCCTTCTCCCAAGCCTACAGCACCTAGTATTCCCAGATGGTCTCTCATCCAAGTGCTAATCAGGCCTGACCCTGCTTGGCTTCCGAGATCGGACAGGATCAGATGCCACAGTGGTATGGCTGCAGACTTGTAATTGGATACTGCTTGACATTCAAATAAAGTTTTGTTGAGGATTTTATTTCTCAAAGTGTGTGTTACCTTTTTAGTTACTAATCTGGAATTGTAGAAGGGCACTTCTGAAATCTGATTCTGCTTGGGTAAATGTCAGTGTGTGGAGAGTTGAAGTGTGACAGTTTGCCACAAACTCTTCTTAATCCAAAACTTGTTATAGCAGGTATGCAGGATATTAGAATTTCTCTTAAGATGTTTGGGGGGGAAAAAAAAAAGTGAAAAGTGACCAAGAAGTAGAAGAGAAGCTTCAACCAAATCTTTTTTCTTATTTATTTATATAAACAGTTTTTTAAAGTGGTAGGCAGTTTATCAGTTTTTTAACCTTAATGGGTTTTTTACTTTTTTGATTTTTAAAAACTCTGGGTTTTTCTTTTTCAACTTCTGTATTTCAGATTTTAATTACAATGCTTGTCTTTTATGAAAGTAGCTGGTTTTAAAGTAAGTTTAGATATGCTTTATAGTAAGGTCTGTGTGAGACAAGAGGTTAAAACTAGGTCTAATCTTGGCATTTGTAGTCTCCTCAGGTGAACCGTGACCTTTATAGGCTAGGCCATTTGCTGCCTCGGCTTGGTTCACATTCTGAGTATTAATGGCCTTGGCTGGAGTCATAGGAAGGGTGCTATATGGTAGTATTTCCCTTAATACATATTTTTATTAGTGTATATTATACAAAATAATGGGTTTCATTGTGATTTTTGACACATGTATATATCTTTGATTATATTCCCTCCCACCCTGTAATCCCATTTACTTTTCCCTGTCCCTGCTCCTCCCTGGTCGGGCCCCTTCTACTTTCATGTCTTCTTTCCCTCCCCCACCTAGATTCCACATTTGAAAGAAAACATGTAATACTTATCTTCCTCTGCCTTATTTCACTTAATATGATGATTTACAATACCATCCACTTTCCTACAACTGTTATGATTTCATTCTTTATAGCTGAATAATACTCTATTGTATATATATTGTATACCATGTTTGCTTTTTGCATTCATTGATTGATAGGCAGGCACATAGACCGATTCCATAACTTGGCTACTGTGAACAGTACTGCCATAAACATGGATGTATAGGTATCTCTAGTGTATGCTGACTTTGATTCCTTCAGGTCTATGCCCAAGAATACTATATATTTTTTTTTATCTTGAGACAGGGTCTTGCTAAGTTACACAAGCTGCCTCTGGCTTCAAAGTTGCAATCCTTCTGCGTCAGCCCCCTGAGTCTTGTGAGTTCCTGGCTGGGTTTTATTTTCTTGATGATTGCCATTCTGACTGGGGTTGGATGAAATCTCAGTGTAGTTTTAATTTGCATTTTCCTGATGGCTAAAGATGTTGAACATTTTTTCATGTATTTATCAAATGTATTTGTACTTCTTTTGAAAAATGTTCAATTCATTTATTCATTTACTGATTGGATTCTTTTATTTTTTGAGTCATTTATGTATTCTAGATATTAATCTCTTGTCAGATGACTGTCAAAGATTTTCTCCCAATCTGTAGACTGTTTCTTTACTCTGGTAATTATTTTCCTTGTTGTGAGTCAGACACGACTCAACAGCACCTAACAACAAGAGGAGATGATACTGTCTGAGAAGAAAACAGTAAGAAAAATCAGGGAAAATAGCTTAGAGGTGATGGCAATGGCTAATAAATCAATGAAAGTATGTTGAAAAGTTAGGTATTAAGAGGCCAGGAGTGTGAAAAGCAAAACCTTAGTTTTCATAGGGGAAATATGGCAGCTCTGAATTCCAAAGCACAGTTTGAATGAGTTAATATTTGTGTTTCTCAGAAATATGGAATAAGCTGAAATACTTTCGTAAAATCAAAAGTGAATTCTATAAAGAGCATACTAAATGCATTTGTATGTTAATAATCAATGAAAAGTATTCCTCTGTGTGAATCCTGCAGGATAGATAGTGTTTTGCCTTCCCTGAGCAGGAGGTTTCTAGCTGAAAAGAGGAAAGCCTTTCAGGGAGACGTAGCCAACACCATGGGCCATTGTGGTGTTGGTCGTCTTCCTTTCACTATGTACCAGCCTGGTCCCTAGCACAGCTCTCAGGAAAACCCGCCACTGGAAACAATAACTATGCCTGAAAATCTAGTCACAGAAAACCTCTTTCTTCTGTGGTAGAAATGAAATGGGAAAAAAGAATTCTAGATTTCCTTTCAAAACCTATGGGTCACCTGGGTAAAGATCATCTGTGAGAAGAAAGCCGTATTAACTCAAAAGGGGAACAGTTGACTAAATGGGACACTGAAGAGCATGTTTGGCATTGGTTGCCATGTATTTTGGACAGTCCGTTTTCCTTAAGGCAACAGTGTACCCTGGCACCAGGGAGAGACCTGGGATGGATGGGGACCTGAATGGTGAGAGTATGGACTATTTGTTTTTGTTTTTTGAGACAGGGTCTTGCTGTGTAGTCCAGGCTGGCTTTGAACTTGTGTTACTTTTCCTGCTTTAGCTCCTGAGTGCTTGGATTATAGGTGTGTGCCACCGCACTTGGCTTAGTTTGGGCATATTTTTGCAAACAGATGAAAGAAGTTTGTTTCCTTGATAGGTAGAACTCAAGGAGACAAAAATTTTTATTTTATGGTGAAAGTGATACTTTCTTGGTCTGAAATCATTCTTTATTCATTGTCAGAAATTAAGATTAAATATATTTCTTATGTCATACATGGTATTCTGCCTGCAGCCATGCCACTATGGCTTCTGATCCCATCAGATCTCAGAAGCTAACTAAGCAAGGTCAGGCCTGATTAGTACTTGGATGGGAGACTGCCTAGGAACACCAAATGCTGCAGGTTTGGGAGAAGGACCTGGCAACCCGCTCCCAAAAAACAGCCATTGAAATCCCTATGAAGAGCAGAGAAGCACTGACAGTAATGTTTCACCTCTTGTATATAGGGTCACTATGAGTTGGACACCAACTCAGTGGCACCTAACAGCAACATGGTATTCTAGAATCAAATATAATTGAAAGTCAGAATGACATTTATACATCTGCTGATTTTGGATCATAACTAGAGAACATTGACAGTCTTAAAGAGTATCCATAGCCAGGCATGGTGGCACATGCCTGTAATCCATGTGACTCGGATGGGTGAGGCAAGAGGATCTCAGGTTTGAGGCTATAGGCAGCCTTCATAACTTAGTGAGACTCTATCAAGATAAAAAATAAAAGGGCTGGAGGGCAGCTCAGTGGTAAAATGCGTGCAAATTATGTGCAAGGCCCTGGGTTCAGCTTGTCAGTATTGTAAAGGAAAAAAAAGTACCCACACTTTGTTTTAACTCTTTTTAAAAGTATCTGAAGGATAAGTTCATTTGATCTGAAATGTGTGAAGAAATTATATAAGATACCTATTAGGAAGGACATTTGAAAGAGAAAAGGACCTAATTCTTAAACAGAAATTTATAGGCTACTGGATATTTTGGATGTCATGCTCTTCTTCTTACCTGTTTTACCATCTTCTTTTGGTAGGGAGTAAAGAATAAATGTCTTACAGATGAGGAGCCTCACTAACATATATGTTTCAGGAAACTGCTGACTTTACTCCTCTCACTGGCCTCTATTGTGGACTATCTCCTTTAAGCTTAGATGTGAAGCCTGAGAGTAAACTAGACCTGAACCAAATGTTTTTCTTTGGTGTAAATTTATTGTCCCATTTGTTGGAGATTCAGGAATAATTGTAATCTGTAGGAACACAGCCTCTGCATAGCTGAGAAAATAGCTAATTGTTTAGGCTATAAATAGGGAAAGAAGGTGAATATTAACAGTAATCTTTTTCAGGGAAAGTTTCTCGGTCAGCTCATACTTTTATGTTGCTTATGATAAAATAGCAATTAACATTTTTTTCCTTTTTCCATATTTTGAAAGTGTCAGGTCCTATTTTGTCCTGTTTTCTGAAGGTTCCTATGAGGAAGACAAGGAGCATGGGGAATAAGCTGGTATTTTTGTCTTTTATTTCCTGCAGGTCCCAGCAGAGATGGCACAATCAGTGAGGACACCATCCGAGCCTCTCTCATCTCAGCAGTCAGTGACAAACTGAGATGGCGGATGAAGGAGGAAATGGATCGTGCGCAGGCAGAACTCAATGCCTTGAAACGAACAGAGGAAGACCTGAAAAAAGGTCACCAAAAACTGGAAGAGATGGTCACACGTTTAGATCAAGAAGTAGTAAGTAATTCATTGAAAACTTGCAATTTTTAGATTGAATTGTAGTCATGGCCAAGTGTTTTATATGTACCATGCATGTTTATATTGTAAGAGTTCAGAAAACTATACATATCTTGAGACATCTGAATACAGCTTTTCTAAGCCAGGCATAGTGATGCAAACCTATTATCCTAATACTTAAGAGACTGAGACAGGAGGATTGCCAGTTCAAGGCCAGCCTGGGCTATATACAAGGGTACCAAAAAAACTTATACACATCTTAAGAGATTTTATCTATGTATTACTTTTCAGTAGTAATGTGTAGTGTAACATTCTCTCAAAAGATGATATTAATCAAATGAATGCTAGTGCCACCATGTGACAGACAGGACAGTCCAAGGAAATGGCTGAAGCACGGTTATCATTCAAGAGGCGCAAGACCATTTTGAAGTGGCATTTGAAATTTAAGAATGTTGTGGAAGTAAAATGACTATGGAGGCATGAGTATCCAACAGAACTCCAACTTATCTAACAACCGCACATGTTTGTAATGTAATAAGTTTTGAGACCTATGGTATTGTGTGTGATGTGTGTGATCCAAAAAAGGATCGGAGTGGAAGGCAGCTCTCACACAGCAAGTCCTGCCTCTTCTGCTGTGGTAACCACTTTGAGAACCTCTTATGATTGCAGAAATCAAACATAACTTGTATTCATCTTTTGTTTTCATTATGAGTATTACAGTTTTAATACAGACTTTCTTTTCTTAAAATGTGTGTACAGTTTTTGGCATCTTCTATAGAGGGACCCTGTCTCCAAATAAAATTAAAAAAAAAAAACAACCTATAGTTTCTATATGTTGTTGTTGTTACGAGGTGCCATCGAGTTGCATCCTATTCAGAGCAACCTATGTACAATAGATAAAACACTCCCCAGTGCTGTGCCATACCCGGCACTATGTCAGTGCTTCTTTGTTATTCATAGAGTTTTCAATGGCTGATTGTTTCTGGAGGGGGTTGCCAAGTCCTTCTCCCATTTTTTGCAGTGCTGCAGATTGAAACCAGGGCTTTAGAGCTCACAAAGCAAGCACTCTACCAACTGAGCTGAACTCCAGCATAGCTTCTATATACCTTAGTTAAAAATGGAATCCATGTTTGGTGTTTGGTCTTTGACTGAGAGATGAATGATACTTAGAATTTTTTGCTTGCACCTTTTTCTAGGACAACGTTTGACCCAAAAGAAAATTGAATACTTGATCTTGTCATACCAGGAAACACAAACTTTAGAGTTGTAATCCACAATAAAGACCTGCAGACTTTAAGTTGCATACTTAAGGAACAGTTCTATTTCTAAATGTTGTTTCAACCATTTTAAAAGTATCTTCAGCAGACTCTTCTACCTTAATACATATACATATGTATATGTGTATATATGTGTATATATATATATATATATATATATATATATATATATAGCAGTTTGCTGTGCCTTGAAGAGTCAACATGTAAACCAACCCTGTGACTTTCTTTAGTGATAATAAAGGCACTAGCATAATTTGAATGTGAGCTCCAGTCTTCACTTTTTATACCCATGAGGGAGAATTTATTCCAGTAGCTGTGCATTTAAAGAGTTATTGAAAGTTTCAGGGCTTCAGGAGAAAGCAATTTGTACATCCACATGATTCTAGTGTATGTATAAAGTGAGCTTCAAGTTGTTGTTGTTGTTGTTGTTGGTAGGTGCCATCGAGTCGAGTCTGACTCATAGCGACCCTATGTACAGCAGATCGAAACACTTGCCGATTCTGTGCCAGGCAAACCATCTTATTTATGTTTAAGCCCATTGTTGCAGACACTGTGTCAATCCATCTGGTGGAGGGTTTTCCTCTTTTGCGTTGACCTGCCACTCTCCCAAGCATGATGTCCTTCTCCAGGGATTGAGTTTCAAGTAGCCAGATATTTTTAGAAGTTTAGGAAAGTGACATCAATGTAATTTAGTGCCTGTTGCTACCACCTACAGGATCTTGAAGCTAGAGGAAGTGTTCAAGTTGTGTGTGTTGAATCCTCTGCACAGACTGGGGAAGGTTACTCCTCTGTCGCAGGTGCCCACTTATTTGGAGGAAGAGCCTCCTTATGATTTTCTTTGTGAAGAAACTTCCTGCTGGAAAATATCCTGTGTGATGGGCCAATTTACAATATCATTTGTCACTGTTGGTGAACGTGCTTATTTCATGGTGGTTCCACCATTATCCTTTTTTCACAGATTATATCTTTTCCTCCATCTTTGACGCACATATTACTGGAAATTTCAGTCTTAACCATGAGTTGTTCAATTACTGCTTAATTGGTCTTTTCCTGTGAAGTTAAGTTGTAGGTGTCCGACAGGCAGATAACTATATACAAAGTAGTATAAAGTCATCATACATGGACTATTCTGTTTCCAGGCTGAAGTTGATAAAAACATAGAACTTTTGAAAAAGAAGGATGAAGAACTAAGTTCTGCTCTGGAGAAAATGGAAAATCAGTCTGAAAACAATGATATTGATGAAGTTATCATTCCCACAGCCCCACTATATAAACAGATCCTAAATCTATACGCAGAGGAAAATGCTATTGAAGACACTATCTTTTACCTGGGAGAAGCCTTGAGGCGGGGAGTAATAGACCTGGATGTCTTCCTGAAGGTATGTATGTCTTCCTCACTATGCTTTCCAATATTTTGAAACTTGTGTTTTAGGGTTATTGACATTGAAAACCACACACCAAAACAGTTACTTTGTAGGGTAGGTTAAGATAATCTTCCCAAAAGAAAGCAAGTGGTCCTTATGGCCACGAGCAGTGCCGAGAATACCAAGGATCAGTCTGATAAGGAAGAAAAGTAGGCTAGTGGTTGCAGTTCTTCACTTGCCCGGAAGAATCAAGATGAACATAACTCTTCTGTCTTACTGCTGTGCCTGGGTGGATCAGGAGGCACATCAGATCTCCATTGATTCTTTCTGGTCACACACCGCCTAAATTGAGATCACTAACTGCCCATCTCCATTTTTTTAATCCATTAATAGTTTAGAGTTGCATAATTTTAGACCAGTTTTTCCATATCAGATAGCCCTCCGAGGAAGAGGGCTGCCTTTTGAATATAGGTTATCTTACAGGCTTGATGCTATTGTAAAGATATAAAAATCTAGTAAGCCAAGTTCAGTTGTTGATGCTTATGGGTGATGGAGACTATAGTCTTAAGGAGAGTAACCAATATCCTTGGGATATTTGATTCAGCTGCTTCTCATGCTTCAGTTTGCATGTGTGGCTGGTCAGGTCACTCACTGATCTTGCTTATCTTGGTCTCACTATAGGTGAGTGGCCAAACCATGTGCATTGGTTCTGATGCAAGTACATGAATGGCTGAGTATAAACCAGAGACCCAACCAAGACTCCCTTTCTGTACACTTTCTCCTGCTTGGGTGGCATAGTTTAGAGAAAGATGCACACAGAAAGGGAAGCAGAGTATGCTGCTTGCTAGGCATTGGACTAGAGGCAAAAGCTAGTCCTGTGTTGCTTATTCCTGCGCCCCTTCCCTTCCTTTAGCCAAAGGAGAACAATTTGGTAACTCTTACTAGGATCACAGTACAAGTTTTCCTGGCATCTTGGTTGTCTCAAGATGTAGCCAGGAGCCAGGTGTGGTGACCACAGGCTGGTAATCCCAGCTCTTAGGAGAATCTTGAGTTTAGGGATAGTCTGTGTTACATAGTGAGACCTTGTCTCAAAAACAACAATAACAAAAAAATAGCTCAGCGCTGGCATGTAGTTTAGTTGTACAGTGCTTACATACCATGTTCAGTGCCCAGATTTCAATCCCTAGCACCACAAAATGACAAAAGATGTATCTCAAAGTCCTGAGCCAGGCCCTGCAAAGTGGTGCTTTCCCTGTAAGGCTTTACAGGGTCCAAGACGACTATTCTCCAACATAGTTTGCTAACATCAATGTGGTAGTTTAAAAAATAAAAAGCCACATGTAATGAGGTAGTGGTTACAAAGGATGATATATGTAGTATGTTTAGGATTCTTGGGGCCCATCTAGGTTATAAGCTGTTTGATACTTCATGCTTGAGCCTGGATCAGAGCCATTCTAAACTACTGAAACTTTTTCCCCTCCTAGCACGTACGTCTTCTGTCCCGTAAACAGTTCCAGCTGAGGGCACTAATGCAAAAAGCAAGAAAGACTGCCGGTCTTAGTGACCTCTACTGACTTCTCTGATATCAGCTGGAGATTGACCTCTTCTTAAAGCATTTCTTTTCTTCTCTTTTCTCTTATCAGTAGGTGCCCAGAATAAGTTATTGCAGTTTATCATAAAATATTTTGAATCAATAATATATTTTCTGTTTTCTTTGGGTAAAGACTGGCTTTTATTAATGCACTTTCTATCTGTAAACTTTTTGTGCTGAATGTTGGGACTGACTATGCTAAATAAAATTTGTTGCATAATTTTTCTCTTCTTTATTGGACTTTTTGAGGAAAGATCTTTGTGACCTTAATAAGAAGCCCAGCTTTTCATTTAACTAGCAAAGCATAATATCCATCTTCACTTGTAATTTAGTATTTATTCTAAAGAATTAAGAATATTCTATAGAATATAGAATTATATTAAATATAGGTTGTGCCACATAGAAATTTAAATTTTAAAATATTTGAAATTAAAGAATTTGAATGACTTTTTTCTGAAAAGGATGTAGGATGGTACCCCTATACTAGTCTCTGCTAGATCTAGTTGTTTCTTTCTAGGCCTGACTAAACTGTAACTTTATGTCAAGAAAGAGAAGGAAAGGAGCACTATGCACTTGCTCCAGATAGAAGGAGACAACAGACTCTGTTTCCACCTCACCAGGAAAACTTCTAAAGTTCCTGTGAAACCAAAGTAGAATTTTATAAGAACATAATGGCTGGAGATGAGAAAACCTGAGGTGGCTGTGAAGGCCCTGATGCCACATATACCAAACTGATATATATATTTATATATATTTCCAGTACTGGGGGTTAAAACCAGGACTTCACTCATGCTAGGAGAGTGCTCTACCACTGGGCTACACCCCCAAGCCCATTTCTTACTTTTTGAGACAGGGTCTTACTAAGTTACACAGGCTATCTCTGGCCTCAAACTTGTGATCCTCCTGTCTCCACTTCCCAAATTGCTGGGATAACAGGCGTGGGATCATCAAATTGATAGCTGATGATGATCATGAATTTATTTAAAAAAGAGAACATGCACTAACATCAGGATCAGGGTTAAGTGACCCAGCCCAGTTTGCTGAGAACAAAATCAGTGAGGTTATAATAAAAGTGATGTCAGTTTTAGAGCTACCCCTTCACATGTAATTATCAAAAGTATGCATGGACTTTACTAACAAGATACACTACACTAACAGTTCCACCAATATTCCCAAATTCCCAGTTGTAGGCTAGGCATGGTGGCACACACACCTGTAATCCCAGCACGCAGGAGTCTGAGTCAGGAGGATCATGAGTTTGAGGCCAGCCTGGGCTTCAGAGCAAGACCTTGTCTAAAAAAAACAGAGGTAATTTAACCATTTTGATTTTTTACCAGCAGAATATATTTATATATTAAGTAATTTAGTGAATTAAAATATACAGGTATGTACTCAGAAAATATCTGTTGAATGAATGAAGAAAAGAACTGTTGGAGCTGCTGATGACTGTGAACTTCCTAGATTGTTAAATAAATTACAATAAGTTTTCTTCAGTATTATTTATAATTAAAAAAAAAGGAGAATAGCAGGTGCTAAGCTGTTTACGTGACATGTTAATGAGGCAAAATAGTCTGGCTGTAAACAGAGGGAAAGGTACAGATCCTTTTGTGGCTCAGAAGCATGATGATTAGATTTTCACACCATGTGTGAGATGTGCCTCCCTCAGACCTTCTTAAACCTTACAGTGTTGGCACATTACCCATCTGAAATGAAAAATAATTTTTTTTGAACACTGAAAGAGTGTACAATGCCTCCTTGCTTTTATCGTGGTTTGAATTGTCTTCATGGCAGGTGATGCTAGGGCCAAGTTTATAACCACCAAATGAGCTACATTCCTAAGTGGTGTCTTGTAGAGCTCATCCAGGTAAAACAGAAGGTTCCCCATCAAAATGACAGTGTAAGAAGAGAACATTCTAATGTGAAATATGTTCCTTTAAAATACTAAGGAGTCAGGCAACCCACTCTGCCTCTCTCAAGAGAAGAATGACCAACTTAATCATCATCAAGGGGTTTATACAGTTCAGGTCTTTTTTTAAAAAATTAAAATCTACTTACAAAAATTATCAGAACAAAATCCTGCCAGGTCAAATGAAGGTTCTATTGAGTGTTAGAATTGGAATTAACAGTAGTTTTTTTTGTTTGTTTGTTTTTGCGGTACTAGGAGTTGAACCCAAGGCCTAGCACCTGCATGCTTTGCAAGTGCTGGACCACTGAGCTGCGCTCCCAGCCCATTTTTTTTTTTTAACTTTTTTTGGGACAGGGTCTCACTAAGTTACACAGACTGCCTCTGGTCTCGAACTTGCGATCCTCCTGCCTCTGCCTCCCAAGCCGCTGGGATTACAGGCATGCGCCACCACACCCGGCTCTAACATTAGATTATTTTTATGTGTATATACTTTTTTGTACATTGTAAAATTATAAACATGAGCTGGGAAGAAATATTCACCACTGATCATATTGTAGCACACTGACAGTGTCACAAAAAATGTTTCCATTGATTATTTCTCCTAGAAATTCCTTAGTGGTTATTTAAGGTAAACATTAGATCCTTGAACTTCAGAGATCCAAAAATGAACACAAAATCAATTCAACAACTTACAATAAAGATTACATAGCAATTGTGTAAAAAACATGGTCAGTTAACGAGTGCATCCCTACTATGTCCTAGACACTGGGTTGGATTCAGCAGTGAGCAGGACAGAATCAGTCTTAAGAATTTATGAAAAAGGAAAATATAAGAAATATATATTTGAGGGGCTAATCTCATCCCTTCAGCAGAATTCAGTGTCACAACTAGCTTCCAACATACTGAAAATGTGAAAATAATATAATTACCTTGAAATCATTTTTTGTGGACATTGTTCCATTGCTCATGATCTTTATCACTTCTCATATCTTATGAGTACAGAGCCTTCAGTGGGACACTAGCAGTGTTCACTCTAAAGGAAGAAAAAGATACCAGAAGTTATTGTATGTTTTAAAATGTATAGCAGGGAATTTTATTTATTTATTTATTTATTTTAAGTCAGGATCTCACTATGATGCCCAGGCTGTTCTTGAATTCCTTAGCTCAAGTGATCTTCCTGCCTCAGTTTCTTTGAGTAGCTCAAATTATAGGCATATACCACCATACTCAGCTTTAAAAGACTTCTTTTTTTAAAACTTAAGCCAGGTGTGGTCGTACACACCTATAGCCCCAGCACTCAGGAAGCTGAGGCAGGAGGATTGCCACAAGTTCAAGACCAGCCTGGGCTATACTGCAAGACTGTCTTAAAAAAACAAAAAAAGAAAAAGAAAAGAAATGAACTGTTAAAATTGCCTTTGTTGGTTTTCAACTAGGAATATTCAACAGAACTATCAAAAAGTTCACATATTTGAGCCTCACCCTAGATTTTGTAATCATTCTCCATGGATGGGGATCCATAATTCAGTCGTCTTAGTAGAGGTTCTCCAAACAAGACAGTAGCAGTTTTACATTGTCAACTATAGATGGTTTTAACTTTTCCCTTTTAGGTCCATCTCCATGGTCAGGATTTTATATTAGATGGATTTCAAAGGTTTTCAGCCAGAAGAAACCGAGGGCTGCTATCACCATCCCACTTCCCTTAATTTTCCTCAACTATGCCCTTCCCTTAATCTGAAGACATCATGTTACTTAAATTACAGTGCTGACCTTTTTGAACTGCAGTGTCATATACAAACCACATCATGTTACTTAGTTCTGTATTAAGAAAACATTACAATCTTAGCCATTCTTGTGTACCATTTACAACTAACAATCTCATGTTTTTATTTCTGGTGGATTCTTTTGAAGTGAATGTTGTTAGGTGCTTTCAAGTCACATCCAACTCTTAGCTACCCTGTACACAACAGACAAAACACTGCCCAACTCTGTGCCATGCCCAGAACTATTGTCAGTACTTCTCTGCTACTCATCGGGGTTTTGATGACTATTTTAGGAGTGGGCTATCAGGTCCTTTCCCCAAACCTACAGCACCTGATACTCCCAGGAGGTCTCCCATCCAAGGACTAAGCCGACACTGTTTAGTTTTCAAGATCTGAGGAGGTCAGATGCCAGGGTGGTACAGCTGTAGATTTTAAAGTAAATAAACGTCCTGAAAATTAAGACAGTCCTGGAAGGGCTTAAAGTAGACTTTCTCCCCACCTAGAAGCAATTTTACTTTATTTTTAAATCTCTATATGGCCAATATAGTCAAAATGTATTTCAGGGAGAATGAAGGGCTCCATGGTGCTTAGGCTTACCACCTAGTCTCCAGGTTCTCCAAGGACTAGCCCATGACAGCTTTCAGAGTGGATACCAAGCCATTGTCCAATAAAATAACAGCAATGAGCAGCATCCAAATTACAGCTACTTCCAATAATATCATTTTTAGCAAATGCACTCTATTTGCAGATTATGTAAGGAATCCACCGAGGAAAAAAGCTCAAGTGAGAAAAAGTTATTATCTAAAAAGTGACTCATTTTTTCACTTTATCTCAATGAAAATGGTAAATCGGACATTTTGCTGGGGGCAAGAGGAACACGATACATTGGTTCTGCATCTAACTCCAGATATACCACAACTCCATTTAGAAATAGAACCCAATAGAAATAAATTATGAAAAAAAGCTTTCTGTTGCTACTTTGCATACCTTTGTATATAGAAACAAAGTTCATTGCGTAGAAAACCTTGAGAAACATGAGTAAATGAACACTTCCTTATCAAGTCTTTTAAGTAGTAATATTTCTCAGATAATAACCCATTTTGAACAAAAAGCTTAGTTACAGGGAGCCATAGAGAGAAACAAGTGTAGATAGAATATACTTGACAGGGAAATATAATCAGGGCTTAAGCCC
This sequence comes from Pedetes capensis, assembly GCA_007922755.1. Classification (NCBI taxonomy): domain Eukaryota; kingdom Metazoa; phylum Chordata; class Mammalia; order Rodentia; family Pedetidae; genus Pedetes; species Pedetes capensis. The sequence goes on from VMDO01003142.1 coordinate 113,037, forward strand.
TGCAGTAGTCAAGGGAAAATTTTTGGCATAGTTTCAATGTGTCAATTATATTAAACATCACCTTTGCCAGAATCCTTCTTGAATTTTTTGTTTGTTTTGTTGTGGTCCTGGAGGGTTGAACCAGGCCCTCCCATATGCTAGCCAAGTGCTCTACCACTGAGCTGCACCCGTAGCCCCCTTTATTTTTTATTCATTTTTTGTTGTTGTTTTTGATACCAGTCTTGCTAAGTTGCATAGGTGCCCTCTAACCTCAAACTTGCTGTCCTGCCTCAGCCTCCCAAGTCCCTGGGATCTTGTAATCATTCTCCATGGATGGGGATCCATAATTCAGTCCTCTTAGTAGAGGTTCTCCAAACAAGACAGTAGCAGTTTTACATTGTCAACTATAAATGGTTTTAACTTCTTTCCCTTTTAGGTCCATCTCCATGGTCAGGTGCCTGGCTTGAATTTAGTTTTTAAAATGGTAACTATTGAGTGAAGGAAAGTCAGTGTAGCTGTATTAATACCAAACAAAATTGAATTTCCGGCAAGAAAGCATTAAAAGGGAGAGATACTATATAATAGTAGATAAAACAATCCAACAATATATAACAACTATGAAGTTGGATGTACCTAATAATATAGCCTCAAAATATATGAAGAAAAAAATGTAGGAATTCCAAGATGGTTTGATTCATAAGCATAGAAATGTGTCTGTATCAGGAACTGAAGTGAAAAAGGTAATAATTTTGTAAAAGCAAAATTAATAAGTGTAATCAAGTAGATGTAGAAAGATTATGCCTACTAAAGTCTATTATTTTCCCAGATACATAAAGAACACTGTCATTTACAGGCCCAATTAGCTGGATCACAAACTAAGCCTGAATAGATTTTATGGAACTGGTGTCAAACAGCCCACATTTCTCTGATCTTAATTCAGTTAGAGTCAAACACAGTAAGACCAATTTTAAAATGTTTCAAAACTAAAAATATCATCTTGCATGACAGTTAAAGAAAATAAATATGTAGAACTAAATAATGAAGTACCACAGAACAAAGCTAACAAATAAAATGGTAAATCTGTATTCTTTAATGTATTTTAAGACAAGAAAAATTAAAAATCAATGATCTCAATCATTAATCATAAAAGGAAGAACAGAAAGTAATAAATTTAAAAAAAAACAGCATTGGGCTGGAGATTTAGCTCAGTGATAGAGTGCTTGCCTAGCAGGTGTGAAGCTCAGGGTTCGAGCCCCAGTACGGAAAAGAAAAAAACCCCACCATTGTTAAGTAACTAACTTTTAGAGAGGAGAGGACTAGTAAATTAGAAAAATCTAGCAAAACTAAGGAGGAAATGGGCAATGTCTCAAACCATATTAAGGAATGATACACAACCATAGATACAGTAGAGATTTTTAAAGTCACAAAATAAAAAACACATTCCAATGCATTTAAAACCTTGGATAAAATGGGTATCTTTCCTAAACTTCCTAAAATGATTAAGGAAAAACAGAAATTCTGAATTAACAAATACTTCAGACTCTCTTATGGACAAATTTTGTCAACACTTCAAAGGAACCAATTCTTACCTAATATAATCTGCTTTAAATAAAAGGGCAGAGATTTTACTGAGACTAGTAAGATACTGATACCAAAACTGAGCAAAGTCTGCATGAAAAAAAAAAGTTGTCACTTACTTAAACAGATGTGCAAGCACTAAAACTGCTTCATGGCCAAACAAACTTTACCCTAGAGGTGCAAAGATGCCTTAGGATCAGAAATCTGTTAATATATTATACCACATGAGACTGGAAAATACACACACACACACACACACACACATATACATACATATATATATATGTACATATATATATATGATTGTTGTTGTAGAAAAGCTCGATGAAATTCCAAACCCATTAAAGGTTTAAAACCTAAAACTCAAACTAGAAACACAGAGAAACTTCCTTAACCTCACAAAAATATCTTTTGGGGCTGGGCACAAGCACAGTGGTAGAGAGCTTAACTAGCATATGTGACACCCAGGGTTTGATCTCCAACATTTCCAAAATAAAAATTTTTAAAAAGGTATCAAAATCTAAAGCAAACATACATTATAAAGGATATTTAGAGACATTTTCACTAAAATCAGGAACAAGACAAGGATACCAATGATTTCTGTTTAACATTGTACTTTAGATTCTTCTAGGTAATACAACAGGACAGAAAAGTCTTAAAAACAATACTTATTTGAAGGCAGGTTTTTGGTGGGTTTTTTTTTTTTTTTTTTTTTTTTTTTTTTTTTTTTTTTTTTTTTTTTTTTTTTTTTTTTTTTTTTTTTTTTTTTTTTTTTTTTTTTTTTTGCAGTACTGGAGGTTGACTCCAGGGCCTCGCTTGCAAGCATTGTAAGTGCTGTACCACTGAGCTGCACTCTCAACCCATTTTTTTTTTACTTTTTGAGACAGGGTCTCACTAAATTACATGGACTGCCTCTGGTCTCGAACTTGTGATCCTCCTGCCTCCGCTTCCCAAGTTGCTGGGATTACAGGCAGGTGCCACCATGCCCAGCTCTAATAACATTTTTTTTATAATGTATAAACTACTGAGCTTAAAAAGAAAGCCAAGAACTGCAGTGCACACCTGTAATCCCAGCAATTTGGGAGGCTGAAGCAGGAGGATCATGAGTTTGAGGCCAGAGGCAGCCCACATAACTTAGACCCTGTACAAAAATAAAAAACAAAAAAGGGGTAGGCGGTACAGCTCAGTGGTAGAGCACTTGTCTAGCATGCATAAGGCCCTGGGTTCAATCCTCTATTACTGGGGGGGAAAAAAGGAACAGAATCAAAAGTAAAGAAACAGAATAGTACATTGAACGCAAGGAAAGAAATTTTTAAAATTTACATTGGGAATAAAAACTAGAATAAAAGGCCAATAGACTTGGGGAGCTGAGTCGTAAGGATTGTGAGTTCAAGGCCAGTCTGAGCTAAATAATGAGACTGTCTCAAAAAAAACAAAAGGAGTCGGGCATGATGGCACATGCCCGTAATCCCAGCACTCTGGGAGGCCAAGGCAGGAGGATCAACATGAGTTTAAGGCGAGTGTGGTCTACATAGTGAGTTCCAGGATAGCCTGGCTACACAGTGAGATACTGTCTCAATAGAACAAAACAAAAGATCAACAAAACTGAAAAACTTTAACCTGTTTGAATTAAAAAAGAATATGTTTAACAAAGAGTGGGCTCCTATGCTCAGAGTACTTTTCTAGTACCTTTTTTTTTTTTCCCTATGAGACAGTGTCTTGTTACGTTGCCCAGGCTGGCCCCGAACTCAATCCTCCTGCCTGTGCCTCCTAAAGGGCTGGGATTAAAGGCATGTACCACTGTGCCTGGCTCATAGAACTCTTCTTAATTACAGGAAATCAGTATTTTTTTCATTTCCCAAACAATTTTTGTATTATTTAGCATAAGAGTTTAAAATGTGGATTGTCTAATAAATGAATATTTATGCTTAAAGATAGATGTAGTGTGAAAAGACTCTTGAACAGGGAGATGTTGATTCATTCATTTGTTCAGATTATTATCTCCTGGGTGCCAAGTGAATAAACCATAGTAGTTAAGAGTTTAGAACCAATCATGGTAGTACCTTCCTGTAATTCCACCACTCAAAGAGGCTGAGGCAGGAGGATCACACAAGGCCAGCCTGGGCAATATAGCAAGACTGTCTCAAAAGAATCAAAACAAAAGAAAGAGCTTAGGCTTTGGAGTCAAACAGAACTGTGTTTCCAATCCCTACTGTATCACTTTTATTTAATCTCATTTCACAAAAGCATCATCTGTAAAATATAGATGCTCACAATTTAAACACATATGAACAATGTTTAGGTCAGTCTCTAGCATAAAACAGGTATCAATATTTTCATGGTAACTTACTGCTGCTCGAAAGGAACTCAGTCTGGTATTGTAGAAAACCTTATAAACAAACTACAATCTAACAAAATCTGAACAGCATGTTATGAGTACAGAGTAGGGAGCAATCAGGTTTATCTGTAAAAACTGAGGAAGTATTCACAGAAGAAAATAAAGATATTTTCTTAGATATTTATTCATGTTGTTGTTAGGTGCCATCAGAGTCAGTCAGTGTCTGACTCATAGCGACCCTACGTACAACAGACGAAACACTATTCTCAGTGCTTCTTTGCTATTCATAGGGTTTTCAGTGGCTGCTTGTTTTTTGGGAGTAGGTTGCTGGGTCCTTCTCCCAGGCCTACAGCACCTGGTGTTCCCAGGCGGTCTCCCATCTGAGTATTAACCAGGCCCCACCCTGCTTAGCTTCCAAGATCTGATGGGATAGGACACCACAGTGGTTCTGCTGCAGATATTTATTCAGATAGTATTAGAATATTTATCTTGTTTAACTATGACATTAATATGTGCTGGAGACAATATTTAGCATTTTCATAAAGGGTTGTCTTATTGAAGATCCATTGTCTCACTCTTTAGTTTGCCTTTACCAATAACCACAAATGTAAGTTCATCTTCCAAAACAAAGGTTAGGGGAGGGAGGAGTACCTCTTGATTAATTGAAGAATGAAAAAATTCTTACATTGGTAATCTGTATCTAGCTTGTGAATAATTAGACTCAAAGAACACATACTAGATTTCTTCAGTATTTCACCATGATCTAATAGTCCAAACCAGAAGAAATACAAGTTACAAAGTGGAAAGTTTCAGCTTATTAGGAAAATAAATCAGAAAAAGTCTCTTAAGGTAGTGACATCCCACACTGCACTCCTGATTTCAATTTAAGCTGAAGCTGCACTAGTGATAAAAGGATTCTGTCAAAGGAATTTCTCACCAGACTATGAACTCCTTGAGAATAGAAGTCTTACTCATCTCCCCTCATCTGGTGCATAGCATCTACCTGGCATATAGAAGCTCAGTAAAAGTTGTTTTAATTAATGGATTAAAACGCAACACTCCTTCCCACTGCCTTTTTTTTTTTTTTTTTTTTTTTTTTTTTGGCAGTACTGGGGGTTGAACCCAGGGCCTGGCGCTTGCATACTCTGCAAGCGCTGGACCACTGAGCTGCACCCCCAGCCCATTTTTTTACTTTTTGAGACAGGGTCTCACTAAATTACGCAGATTGCCTCTAGTCTCGAACTTGGGATCCTCTTGCCTCTGCCTCCCGAGCCGCTGGAATGACAGGCATGAGCCACTGCGCCCGGCTCCACTGCAAAATTTTATAATTCTATGATCACTCAATATTATCTGCAGAAAATACTGTATCTTTCTCCCATGCTACTTCATATATAACAAAGGAAATGAAATATTTGTATGTGCAAAAGAAATACTAGTGGATCCCTAAGAAACTGATTTATAAATGATTGCCTCTAGCAAATGTTGTGGGGGAAGGATGGATGGAAGCTGGATGAAAGTACAACTTCTCCATGTGTACCTTTCATTTTTGAACCTTTTGAATGTATTACCTGTCAGGAAGAAATGTTTTAACCACATATTTTGTGTGTATTACATATTAAATTTTTCCCTAGAAAAACTGGGCTGGGATTTGGCTCAGAGCGCCGCTCTGCAGTCTCTGAGGTCCTGAGGTCGATTGCCAGCACTACAAAAATGGGAGAAGGACATGGCAATCCACTCCCAAGGCAATCCCAAAACAATCTGCCATTGAAAACCCTATGAGGGTCGCTTTGAGTCGGACATGACTTGACGGCACCTAACAACAGCAACAACTAGAAAAATAATACCTTTGTACTAGTACAGTATTATAAATGATCAAATATCTATTAACATAAGCACATGTCCAGTTTTTATTGTTCCATCTTTTTACTTCAGTCCAATTAGTGCAAACCCAAAGCCAACCACTTTAAATTTAAAACTAGATTTATAACTGATTAGCCTAGATTTCTGAGCTATATCACAAGGAACAGGTTTCTTAATAATGCTTGCTGGATACTGTGAGTTATTCATAGAGATTAGAGTAGTATGGTATCTTATCAATACCAACTGATAAAATTACCCTTGAAAGATAGTTTTTTAAATGTATTGTAACCCAGTAATAGTGAGCATACCAGCTCCAGATCTTGGTTTCTAATACTATCCTCCAATAAAAGGAACTAGGGTTCTGTGGGGGAAAAAGGCTGATTCTAGGACTGATGCAGAAAGTACACAAAATGGAGAACCTGTAACATTTTGAATTGTCAGAAAGGAAATGTTCAAAAATAATCATAATATCAGCAACAAAAACAAGTTGGTAGAGTCCAAGGAAACAGACCAAGTGAGAGTGCTCCCAAAGGCCAAAGCTAGAACAATCTGAGAAACAAAGTATTAGGTTATAATCTAAAGGATGAGAGTCATGAGTCCACAATCATATCAATAAGTGACTGAATTAATTGGGGAGAAGAAACAAACTTCCATGCAGAAGAATTAAAATAGTTTACTACTTTTGGAGAGTAGCTGTTCCAACTTTAAGGAAAGAGAGGATCACTCCCCACCCCTGTGTATGCGCTGTATACAGGAACTTCTTTTCAAAGAGTACAGAACAAGGAAAAGAATAATTTTACTGTAGAGAAACCCTGCCCTACCTCGGCCAGGTGACTGAGATCAGCATCATCACTGAGGACTCATGTTGATAATATATACCTTGGATACAATGCGATGAAAATGGCACTTGACCTCTATCATCTTCCCAGAAAGCCCCAAATACCAGTCTAACCATGAGAAAAACACCAGACATTGCAATATAGGGGCATTCCACAAAATTCCTGACCATACCCCTCAAAATAGCCAAAGTCATCAAAAACAAGACAGCACTCTCAAAGTATCACAGTCTAGAAAAGCCCAAGAAGACATAGTGACTAAACATAATGTGAAATTCTGGATGTTACCATGGAACAAACAAAAAAGGCATTAGGTAAAAAATTAAAGAAATCTGAATAAAATTGACTTTAATGGTAATATATCAGTATTGGTTCTTTAACTGTAATTAATGTATCATACCAAGGTATGATGTTAATAACTGATGCAAGGTATAGACTATACTGTCATTTTAAATTTTGTAAATTGTAAACTATTGTGAAAAAATAAAACCTATAAATATGTACTCTCAGTCTCTCTCAACTTTATTTACAAAAGTGAAATGGAATGGCATGTCCAATCTTTGTGTTCACAATCAAGTATATTTTCTCTTTTAATGTGCATTTGGCTTTTAGCAATTCTTTGATTCAATTAAGTATCTACCACACCAGCCACCTCTGTGGACTCAAGACAGACACTAAATGAAACAAAATGGATCTCTTAGTAGTGAGAGTTTATGTATTATGGAATAATTCAGTAATTTTCAGAGATATTACTATTTCTCTATTAGGTTTCCTGCCGATAAATTTCTAAATTCCTATTGAGAATTCTTTCTTCAGCAAGGAGCTTTTATGATACTTCCATCTCCTTGAATGAATAAGGTTGCAGAGTCTAGGGCAAGAAAAGGCAGTGCAATACATTCTCTAGGATAAACAAATGCTATAGTCTGCATCATATAGTCTGCAAGCTCTAGGGAAAAGGACCTTCAAAGCAGAGATGGCAAAAGAGTCTCTTCAAGCCATATATATATGAGATATGTATATTTATTTATATGCATATGTAATCTGTGGGAAGAGGACCTGGCTCCCCACTCCCAAAACAATCAGCCATTGAAAACCCTATGGATAGAGAAGCACTGACATACACAGTGCCTCTAATTCTGTTGTACATAGGGTCGCCAATGGCACCTAACAACAACCTAACAACAATATGATCTCTGTACTTATCTTTATGCAACTTGGAATAGTCTGTGCCTTTTTTCTTCTCTGTAAAATAGATCTATATTTACTTTTTAGGGTCACTGTATTGGATTATATATGTAAAAGTGTTATTTGATGTCACAAATGTGTTGATTTTCATGCACATATCCTCATTTAATAGTGACGACACTGCTTAAAAGGCATTATAGTTGGTAGACCAAAATGAGTCATGGGGAATTTATGATTGGCAGGTGTGGCAATTGACAGCAGCTGCTATCCTCAGTGCCTACCATAAGGACGCTTAAAACATCTAGATCTAAAAACCAGGGCCATTATTAAAGCCTATCAAAGATGGCTTAAAATTATATTCTATTAATAAAAGCAACATATAGCTTCAGGTTTCTCAGGATTTACTAAAATCTTATGGGTTCAGATCAAGGTAATATTATTAGAAAAGTTCTTTTTAGTCTTGTCTCTAAGCATTCATCTGGAAAGTGACTTTACCATCTATGTGGATACTAAAAACAACAAAACACTAAAACCAACCTGAGTGAGGAAGGAAGGAAAATAAGAGACTAGGAAATGAAAAAGAGGGATTTAAAGGAAAAAGAGTCTGCATTTGATACTTGTGGGACAACTACCACCACCTGACATGTTTGTGCACAATTTATCTGCCACTGTTTCTCCAAGGATGAGTAGGGTGGGTATTATTCTCATTTTTGTTTTGTATTGTTTTTTGATGACCTGTTTTCTAATCACGCAAAAATGTACTTCATGTTGTCATGATACCAGTGAAAGTTAAATGTCAACATATTTTCATAGTGATGCTTCTAACACGTATCATAAATTTAGAAAAAGTAGTACCCCCTAGTGGAACAATTAGAAAAGGTTTTTCGGGGCCGACTTCACAGGGGCCGGATAGACTCCCCACTCACCCTTGATCTGGACATGCCACAGCTACATTGTTGCCAACTAAGGAAAATGGTTAACCCCATGGTACAGAACACATAACTTACCTTTAATAAGATGCTGATAGAACAGGCCACACCAAACGATCTAGTTCATACAACAGAGATCTTATTGCGATGAATGGCCTCCTCTAAAGTGAAAGAATTAAATGCCTGCTGACCGGTCACCATCTTGGAAACCTAAATGAAAAAAATCCGCACAGCCATTTCCAAATTTGGAATTGGCTCTGTAGTGAGAGGCAGTGTGGAAGGACATCAGCAAAGAAGCTTAGTTGTTTTTGCCCAGCAGCTCAGGATCCATAAGGCTGAGGAGAAGGAAGGTGGGTGCAGTTAAGAAGGTGTGAGGACACCAGGCGCAGTGGCTCAGGCTGTAATCCCAGTGACTCAGGAGGCTGAGGCAGGAGGATGGCAAGTTTGAGGCCTGGGGCAGCCTGTGTAACTTAACCAGGCTGTCTCAAAATAAGAAGTAAAAAATGGGCTGGGGTTGCACAGCATGAGTGAGGCCATGGGTTCAACCCTCCAGTACCAAAAAAAAAAAAAAAAAAAAAAAGAAAAGAAAAGAAAAAACCGGGGACACAGTGATGGGGATGTAGCTCAGTGGTACAGTCCTTGCTTATTAGCATGTGCAAAGCCCTGAGTTCCACACGTTAACACCGAAGGGGGAAAAAAGTAGGTTGGGTAGTGATGAAAAGGAGTACTACAAACCTGACACTACCGCCGGGATGGCTCTCCCGCCGCCATCCTCCCCTGCCCCATCTCTCAGCTCCAAGGTCGCAATCCTAGACATGAGGTAGTTCTGGCCATTCACAGAACTGAAAGGGCACCAGCCCCGGAACTGACTGGTGGAAACATTGAACCATCTCCAGGTGGCTCAAGCCAAATCAATGAATAAAAATCGCTCCCGCAGCGCCCACTCTGGCTAGTCTGCAGGACTCCTGTAGCCCAGCCCATGGCAGCTCAGGCAGCAGGTGGAGGAAGAGAATGGAGGACTGCCGCTAGAAACCTCGTGGAGGCGCAAGCAAACCAACCAACAAGCCATCAACTACCAGTCAGCCCTCCTCCCGCGGCTGCATAAAGCGCATCCAGTTCGTGCTGACGTGGGTTATTGGGCACACCTGTTGCAGACGCAAGACCAGGAGGTGGGCTGTTCCCACCTGGACCTCTGCCTCCCCCGCGCGCACATGTGTGCTGAGGGGCGGTCCTGTAGTCTCCATGGTTAGCAGGCTTCAGAAAGGCTCTTTGGGCTCCAAGAGCTCAAGGTTTAGTACAAAAGACTGGAGGGCCTTAGCTGTGGAGTGGAGTACTGTTTGCCCAGAATTCATTTCTGGCCAACCTTTGTCTGGATGTTATCCAGTACAGCCTTTTAAACACTCATTTGGGAATTTTTCACCAGCACGGTAGGTGGGACCTTGGGGCTCCTTTTTTTTTTTTTTTTTTTTTTTTTTTTTTTTTAAACCAATTCACGTGTGTGCTGAAGTAGAAAAAAACCTTCCATGCAAAAGGAATTTTGAAATAAGATAGGAAATCCTAAGAGTTCTATCAGTGTAGTGCTAATTGAAAGCCATTTTTACAAGTGGAAGGGAAAACTCAACTCATTCTTCTGTGAAGTAGTTAAATGTAGAATATAAAATTTTCCTCCTAATCCCTTAGTCTGGAATAAACCAAAGTTTCTATTTATCCACCATGTTTTACCTAATTAACTGTTTTCTAACTCATTTTATGAATCACAGTACATAATATACATCTGAAAAATATTTGTTGTTGTTGTTGTTAGGTGCCGTCAAGTCGGTATCCAACTCAGTCGTGACCCTCATAGGGTTTTCAATGGCTGGTTGTTTCGGGATTGCCTTGGGAGTGGATTGCCAGGCCCTTCTCCCATTTTTGCGGTGCTGGGAATTGAACTTGGGACCTCAGAGACTGCAGCACAGTGCTCTATCAACTGAGCTAAATCCCAGCCCAAAAAATATTTATAAAATGCAAATCAGTGTTTCTCAAGCATGTTTCATTCCTAGTCCTTTACACATTTTCCCTCTAATCGCTCTGCTCCCCTACCCCATGGAAAAATTAAGTCTTAAGGAATTAGATTCTGTCAGGTAGAGCCAAACCCTTATAATATCTAAGATTTTTTCACCCTGTTCTCAAAAGCCAATCATCACCCCCTTGAGGACAATATTGTCCCACTGAGAACACATGATACAGAGCAGTTTTACTTCCTAGAACATTCCCTGTAGACACTATATTTTGGGGTACAATGGGAATCTTTTTAAAAAGTGAAACCCCCTTCTTCCCATTCTAACTTCTTGTTAGGTGTATCAAGTTGGGTCTGGCTTATAGTGACTCTATGTACAACAGAATGAAACACTTCCCGACACTGTGACATGGCCGGCACTATGTCAGTTCTTTGCTATTGATAGGGTTTTCAGTAGCTGATTGTTTTCGGGATTACTTTGGGAGGGGATTCCCATGTCCTCCTCCCATTTTTACAATTCTGGGGATCGAACCCAGGGCCTCAGAGAATGCAGAATGACACTCTACCAACTGAACTAAACCCCAACCCCCATTCTGACTAATAACCATATTTTATGCACTCAGGAAAGAACTGAACAAAAAGGAAAAAGAACAAAATAACAAGAAACTAATCAGTAGTAGGCCTGCAGCCATCCCAGCTTGTCAGATCTTGGAAGCTAAGCAGAGTTGAGTCTGGTTACTACTTGGATGGGAAACCGCCTGGGAATACTGGGTGCTGTAGACTTGGGAGAAGAACCTGGCAGCCCACCCCTGAACCAATCAGCCATTGAAAACCCTATGAATCACAGGGAAATACTGACAATAGTGCCAGGCATGGCAAAGTGTCAGGGAGTGTTTCCTTCTGTTGTACATAGGGTTGCCATGAGTCAGACGTGACTCAATGGCATCTAACAACAATAATCAGTAGGTAGGAGATGACTAGCATGATCAGTGTCAAGATAGCAAGAATAACAGACTATGAGGATGAACTGACTCTCTGACCACATGAGTACACCTCCACTAAAACCATGTAAGTCTTCAGGGTCTGCATATCTGCCTTCTAATTCCTCCCAGAGGACTGGGACTTAGCTCAGTTGGTAGAGCGCTGCACTGCAGTCTCTGAGGTCCCAAGTTCAATTCCCAGTGCCGCAAAAATGGGAGAAAGACCTGGCAATCCACTCCCAAGGCAATCCCAAAACAGTCAGCCATTGAAAACCCTATGAGGGTCACTATGAGTCAGATACCAAATTGACAGCATCTAACAACAACAACAACAATTCTTCCCACTGCTCCTGTCCTCATCTTAAACTGTAAGTTACTTGATCTTGATTTCTTAGTTTTTGTTCTAGGTACCTTAAATTCTTTGTGAAATCAAGGAAATATTTCACATACATGTATGTGTACATGTATGCCTATATGTGTGTATGTGTGTATATATATTTGTTGTTGTTGTTACGTGCTGTCGAGTTGGTGTCTGACTCATAGCAACCCTACATACAACAGCCGAAACAATATTGTCAGTGCTTCTCTGCTATATATAGGGACTTTAATGGAAGATTAATTTTTGGGAATAGGTTTCTGGGTCCTTCTCCTAAGCCTATAGCATCTGGTATTCCCAGGTGGTCTCCCATCCAAGTATTAACCAGGCCCAACCCAAGATCTGATGGGATTGGATGCCACAGTGCTACGGCTGTAGGCATTTATATATGTATGTATATATAAATCAAAAGAAGCACATACACTCCTATCTTGGACATCAAGAGGAAGCTACCAATTGACTGTTCTCTAGCATTAGTCAATAATCAATTAGTTGAGGTACCCTAAATACTGTGAATACTTGTCAGAGATCACATTGCAAGCATTATACTAGTTTGCTTAACAAAATGACCCAGAAGATGTTATAAGCTACCATCTATAGAAACACCAAATCAACTATTTAGGTTTATATGAATTGGCACAATACTTGCTGAGTTTAATACATAATCTTGTTTGATTTTTAACATCATAAAGTAATATCTATTGTCTTCTGATTTTTATGGTCTTTAAAAATAAGTACATCTAGTAAAGATTATACATAGACCAATGAACTAATGATGCAATATAAAGTGAATGTGCTCATGCCATAATGGAAGAAAGCACAAGATGAAATTTCAATAATAGAAAAGGTACTACTTTTGTGAGAAGAATCTTAAGATCTGTGTTACAATGGATTGCTACACACGTTCTACTAAACTTGAAGGCAACTCTTACATATATGACATACTTCAGAAGTTGTTAGGTGCCAATGAGTTGGGTCAGACTCAATGACTCTCACAGGGTATTCAATGGCCAATTTTTTCGGGGTTACCTTGGGAGAGGATTGCCACATCCTTCTCCTCTTAATTAGAATGTTGTTGTTGTTGTTAGGTGCCGTCGAGTCGGTATCCGACTCATAGCGACCCTCATAGGGTTTTCAATGGCTGAGTGCTTCGGGATTGCCTTGGGAGTGGATTGCCAGGTCCTTCTCCCATTTTTGCGGTGCTGGGAATTGAACTCGGGACCTCAGAGACTGCAGCGCAGGAATAGACTAAGTGTTAATAGGGGCTGGGATTTAGCTCAGTTGGTAGAGCGCTGCACTGCAGTCTCTGAGGTCCCGAGTTCAATTCCCAGCACCACAAAAATGGGAGAAGGACCTGGCAATCCACTCCCAAGGCAATCCCAAAACAGCCTGCCATTGAAAACCCTATGAGGGTCACTATGAGTCGGATACCGACTCGACGGCACCTAACAACAACAACAACAACAACAAGTGTTAGTAGAATAGAGCCATTAGGATTCATAAAGAGGAGAAATCTCTTTACCATTTCCTCTTTTTAATCTCAAGAAACTGGAGTTATGTCATCGGTCTCTATTTTTTTTTATTTTTTTACAGATCATCTTCTGCTCTATAAAACAGTGAAGCATTAAAAGGCTTTAAAATACCAGATCTTTTTGGACATTCCACAGTGTATTTGCACTCTTCACGAGAAGGTTCTCCTCTTCTGAATTCAAGTTGACTTTCACAATATCTGAGATACCATTCCGCCCCAAGATACAAGGAATACTGAGAAAGATTTCTTCCTTTATTCCATATAAGCCCTGAAATGCAAGGTTATTTGTTCAGTATCCTCATATGGGAAAGCAGCTATATGAGTTTCAGGATACAAGTATGTAGGAGAGACTATAGCGCTCAAAAAGAATTACTTGGAGGACAACAGTGATTGTCAATAAAAACAAAAGAATCCTTATGTCCTGTGACCATGTGGAGCTCATGTTCAATGACAAGAATGTGCCACAGGCCTTTAAAAGGACCAAAAAATGTATAATCTATTTTACCCCTTGGGGCTAGGATTTAGCTCAGTTGGTAGAGCACTGCACTGCAGTCTCTGAGGTCCCAAGTTCAATTCCCAGCACCGTAAAAATGGGAGAAGGGCCTGGCAATCCACTCCCAAGGCAATCCCGAAACAGTCAGCCATTGAAAACCCTATGAGGGTGGCTATGAGTCAGATACCGACTCGAGGGTACCTAACAACAACAACAATTTTACCCCTTACCGGGCCATCTCTATGTTCAAGGGGAAGGGTGCTGTGCAATCCTTCATGCAGCCATTTTATCTAATGAAGGACTGAGACCATGCAGCCTGTGTTTGGCACATCGAGGGAAGAGTGATAGCTGAAGCAGAAGCGGCTGGGAAGGCTCTGGTTCATACTTTTTCAACAGAGGGCACCTCTGAGTTTGGACAACAGATGTTACAGGTGGCATATCAAGCCTCTAGCCGTAAAGCCCCCAGTGGAGCCTATGGGTACTTTTACATGCCAACAGAGCCTATGCCTTTCCCTTGATAGGCTGCCATGGAATGCACTCCTGCCCTTCTGTACCCTAACCACCACCTCCACCAAAGTCCCACCTAGGACCTCCCATGATGGACAGGGCCATGGGCTAGGTGCAGCCTCATGCTCCTGTTCTTCCCAGAGCCTAAGAAATCTCTGGTCAGTGGTCCCAATGTTCTTTGAACTCCTACAACCAAAACCAAAGCTACAGAAGCAGCTCAGAGAGCCTATTACAACCTGGACAATCCACACATCTACCTGCATACAAATGGGCCTCTGCCATCTCCATGCTACCCACCTATACGTGCCCATGGAAGTTAAGAAGACCCAGTATACCCTTCATATCTCTGTGCGTTCCACCACTCATTGCTCTTTACCCCTCCTTTTGGGGCTAGGGCTGGGTTTGTGGGAAGTGATGGGAAGGCCTTGTTCTTTCTCCAGGTCAATCATAAATAGCTGCCAGGAACTAGCATCGAGGGAAAGGAGAGAGCACTTGACTCTGGAGCACTGCCATCCAGCTCCCCAAGCTAGCTCAGAGACCATAGGTACTGTTCAGCCATGCCTCCCTCCTACCATCCCTGGGGCCTTCCTCAGGAGCACAGGGTATGCCCCTTGTTCTTGTTTGGCTCCAGTAGCTTCTTCCTGAACAGGAACTCTGGCTACCTCCTCCACCATTCTCCAGCTCCCTCATTTTGGAGCTACATTACACTCAACCTCATGAGTTCCACCAGATAGGCCAACTGTGAGTTTCAAGAGGACGGAGGACATCAGGACCAGGGCCCCTCTGCATCCCTGCTAGTATTTCTGGAATTTGTTTCCCTCCATTTCATCATCTTTCTTCCCTCTAGAAGAGGTTTCTTGGACTAGAATCATGCCATTTGAGAGCAGCTGAGTGCGCTGGGGAAAAGAGCTGTTAAGCCTCAGGGCCCAGCTTGGCCTGGTGTACTGACCATGCCCTGCTGCCAGGCCCCTCTTCATTACTCTCTTTAAGCTTCATGCCTGGTTGGTGATATGCTCCCTGGTTGCATTTGTTCTCATTTTTTCCCTTGGACTGTCCATGAAGTAAAGAGGTGATTATTTAAAGAGATGTAATTCCCTAATTATTTTGCAAAAAATCCAGTCAATATATTAATGTGAAAAAATTCTGCACTTTGATTGGTTTGCTGAAAATGTGAAGTAGTAAAAATGAAATAACTTGGAGAAAAAAGAAATAAGAGTATACAAATAATTTGCTCTTTTTGTTGTGTTTTGTTTTCACTTGGCTTCTGGTTTTTGATTTTGGTGTTTTTTTTTAGCATTTTGGTTGTACATATTTGTGGGGTATAAAATAATAGTTCAGTTCATATCTACAGTATACAGTTATCAAAACAGTTGTTGGCACATTCATCTCCTTAAACATTATACAAAGACTTTTTGATTAACATATACCAATAACTGCAGATGCCCATGAGGTATAGAAATTTTTTTATGCCCCATACAGCACAGTAACATTCATTATGGGGATTTTCATGGAGTTGCATCTTGTATTTTGTACTTGTTCTCTCCCTCCTTACCCCTCTATGTTGTTCCCCTTCTCCCTCCTACCTTCCCCATTGCCATCATCTCCCAGTAGTTCCCTCCCCCCATATTGGGTCTATCCTTTTGAGGCTGGGTTATTTCAATTGAAATGATGATCTCCAGTTCTATCCATTCTGCTGTGAATGACATAATTTCATTCTTCTTTACTGTTGAATCATATTCCATCGTGTATGTGGTTTTTGTTTTTTTAAGACAATGTCTTGCTATGCAGCTCACTCTGGTCTTAAATTGAAGGTCCTCCCACCTCAGCCTACCAAGTGCTAAGCACCGAACAACAACAACAAATTCAGTGTATCTCAGATCTGTCCCCTTCTCTTCACCTCTACCACTCCCACCCTTTCTATCCTAGGCTATTGCACAGCCTCTTAACAAATTTTCTTACATCCACTCTTGTCCCATTCAAATCTGTTCTCTCCATCAGAGCCATAGCAATATTTTTGACATAAAGAATGTCCAAACTAGCCGGGCGCGATGGCGCATGCCTGTAATCCTGGCAGCTCGGGAGGTGGAGGCAGGAGGATTGCAAGTTCAAGACCAGAGATAGTCTGTATAATTTGGCAAGACCCTGTCTCAAAAAAGTAAACAAAAATAGGGCCGGGGGTGCAGCTCAGTGGTCCAGCACTTGCAAAGCATGCAAGCGCGAAGTCTTGGGTTCAACCCCCAGTACCGGGGGAAAAAAAAAAGAATGTCCAAGTTGGGTGTGCTGGTACATACCTGTAATCCCAACAACTCAGGAGGCTGAGACAGGAAGACTGCAAGTTTGAGACCAGAGGAAACCTGCATAACTTAGCAAGACCCTGGGGCCCCTGCATTCTACTGCTCTTGAGGTAAGGACCCAAATTCCTTTATATAAGGTTTCTGGTGGCCAATCCTGCTGATTTCTCCAGCCTTTCTATGCACTCTTCCCTTTGCTCCCTGCACCTCAATAAGTGAACTCCTTTTCAGATGCCCAAGTGCCTTCTATTTATATCTGCACATGTGTTCCTCCTGCTTGGAATATTAGTCTAGCCTTGGAAATTAACTCTGACTCATTATTTGGTTTAGGACATATTTTATTTCCTTAGGAAGTCTTCCCTAACTACCAACCATGCCCCTTCACCGGAGTAGTCAAAATTCTTGTATGTTCCTACCATTTTGTAGTTTTCATTACAGCATATACCACAGTTTGCTATTATGTTTACCTTTAAAATTGTTTTTTAAGTACATTTCTTTTATTACACTCAATAAGATCAGGTGTCTGACTTTTTTGTTCACCACTGTATCCTCAGCATCTTACACAATGCCTATCAGACAGTAGAGGATCAATAACTATTAAAGGAAAGAATGATAAATGAGTGTTTAATTCAAGCCTACCTTAATCATAGTGGAAACTGGATGCACTCTCCTAAGATTCTTCAAGATCGATGCTGCCAGATCTGTCACAGACAATCCAATAGCCCAAGAAGTGTATCCTTTCAGCTTAACTACCTCATAGGCACTGCAGTTTAGAAAGAAGGAAACCAAACTCATAAGAAATCAACCCAGAAGAAGCATAGTATTCTTCAGGCATCAACTCTGAGGTAATCTACATGTCAATGCCACTCTATTGACATTTCTCAGATTTCTAGAAATTATTTATGAATTGGGCTGGGATTTAGCTCAGTTGGTAGAGCGCCGCTCTGTAGTCTCTGAGGTCCCGAGTTCAAATCCCAGCACCACAAAAACGGGAGAAGGATGTGGCAAGCCATTCCCGAGGCAATCCTGAAACAATCTGCCATTGAAAACCCTATAAGGGTCGCTATGAGTCGGACATGACTTGACAGCACCTAACAACAACAACAATTTATGAATTATCATGCTATTATAATATTTTAAAATATAATATAATAAAATTTCATTATTCACTGTAAGTAAGAATCAATTCATCCTTTGTCATAAGGGCAGAACACTAAAACACATGGGATGAAATGAGTCTTTAATATATTTTATTGTTGTTTATCCAAACAGAATCTGTTCATACTGGAAGTTACCATATACATTTCTCTAGCTACTTAAAATTGTTACTGGTGTGCCAATGTTACTTTATACAGTTGTAAGCCATGTGTACATATTTTTTCTAAGAATATGTTATCAAATCAACAATAAACAGACAGCAGGAACATGTTAATACATTTTCAAAGAAAAATGGCAGTCTTTTAAGCCTTATTCTCTTTCTTACCTTCTCTGGCTTATAAAAATCATAAACTTGATAACTTCTCTGGCTTATAAAAATCATAAACAAGAACTTTAGAACTGCAACAATCCACCTGGTTATTAATTATGATTATTTTTTCCTGAAACACTTACAGGTGAGATTTCTTTATGTTTTTCTAAATATTCTTATTGTGTACAGTAAATATTATATTTTTGCATTGCCACCAACAGTAGTCTCGGGTTTGGAATGACAGTCAAACTCATAGGACAAAGAAGTTTTAGCTTAGAACTGAGTTTATTTTAACTCTGAGAAAGCATATAGGAAACACAGACTGTCCAGCAGCATCATTCACATCAGGCGGTCTCACAACTACCCTGGAACTGTTCTACAGCCTCTGGACTGCACACAACACACTTGGCTACCTAAGGCTGATGTATGCATGGACCACCTCAGCACAAGGAAGTTCAACCTGTACTGCATTTACTGTGTTGTCCTGTGATTTGACTGCCAATCCAAAATCAGGGCCACTATTTTGACTACTGTCAAAAGTACTTTTAGACCCTCAATTCAATATGCCCAAGCCTCTGTAGGGTAAGTAAAAAGACAGAGAGGAAGGTTCTGCCTACTGACAGGTTGATTGATGGCATACAATCTATTAGTGGAAATAAATAAAGGCTCTCAAGTAGCATAACTGCCAACAAATCTTACCAGTGGAATGTGAATGACAGATTTATCCTTTCAAGAATAATCAAAATGGATTGGAAAAAAAGAAAAAAAAAGTGAGAAGAAAATAGCTAAAAATATAATCCTTTAGTTGCTATAACCATTCTGATGAAAATAAAACTGGGGTACATATGCAGAAAATCAAAATGTGACCCCTATCTCTCACACTGCACAAAAACCAACTCAAAATGGATCAAAGACCTAAATGTGAGACCTAAAACTATGCAATTACTAGAAGAAAATATAGGTGAAACACTTCAAGACATTGGTATCACCAGGCATGGTGGCACACACCTGTAATCCCAGGACTCAGAAGGCTGAGGCAGGAGAATCAACGTAAGTTCAAGGCCAGCCTGGTCTACATAGAGAGTTCCAGGAGGGCTTGGGCTATATAGAAAGACCCTGTCTCAACACACCCCCTCAAAAAGAGGCATTGGTATAAGCAATGAATTTTTGGATATGACCCCCAAACACAGGAAACAAAAGCAAAGACATTGTTGTTTTTGTTAGGTGCTGTCGGGGTGCGTCCTATTCATAGCTATCCTATGTACAAAAGACAAAATACAACCCGACACTGCACCATGCCCAGCACTACCATCCGATGCTTCTCTGTTATTCATAGGGTTGTCAATGGCTGTTTGTTTTGAGAGTGGGCTGCCAGGTCTTCCTCCCAAGCCTGAAGCACTTAGTATTCTCAGGCATTAACCAGGCCTGACCCTGCTTAGCTTCTGAGATCTGATGACGTCAGATGCCAAGGTCATATGTTTCTAGATGTAAAAGCAAAAACAGACAAATGTAATTACATCAAAATAAAAAGCTTATTCAAATCAAAGGGAAAAAAATCAACAGAGGTAAGAGAGAACCTACAGAATGGGAGAAAATACTTGCCAAATATCCATCTGACCAAGGATTAATATCCAGAAAAAAAAATATATATATATATATATGGACAAATGTTCTAAATTGACACACTTCAAAAGAAAAAATATAAATGGCCAATAAATATATGAAAAAATGCTCAGCAGGGTGCATTCAGGAGGCTGAGGCAGGAATATCACAAGTTTGAGAACAGAGGCAGCCTGTGCAATTTAGCAAGACCTGTCTCATAATAAAAAATAAAACAAGGCTGGGGGTACATCTCAGTGGTAGAGCACTTGCCTAGCAAAACAACAAATAAAGACCTGGTAAGCAAGGCTATAGCTTTCCTTTACTACTTTCTTCTTCCTCCTCTTCTTCTGTGTGTGTGTGTGTGTGTGTGTGTTTCTGCGAATTGAACCCAGGGCATTGTGCATGCTACACATGCACTTTACTACTGAGCTACATCACCCCTTAGCCCCAAATTTACCATTTTATATACAGTTCAGTTCAATAGTTCAATTCAATAGTTCAATAGTTCAATTATTACTACCATTGCTCTCCATTTTCATCCTCCCAAAAAGAAAAACTCTATATTCATTCAGGTATCTGTGTCAGGTTTTGTAATCAGAAAATAAAGAAGTTTTAACTTTTTAAACTAAAAGGCATTTAGAGAATAAAAATTTATACATAATCTTTTTGTTATGTTATATGACTTTTTAGTGCCTGCCCCAATTCTTACATATTTTATAGGATTGTTATATCTAAAAGTGATTTTAAAGTTCTATAACTTCTACTAATATATAACTTGACTAAAGCATGAAGGAGAATCATGTGTACTGTTAAGGCTAATGTATATGGAATCACACTTTTATTTATAAGAATACTTCACTGAATTTTGATCGTCTGCATCGGCTTTTTCTTTTTTACCAAATCATACAATGAACATTTCATGAGTTCTAGGCATTGTTCTGGGGCTGGAGTTTGGCTCAGCTGGTAGAGTGCTGCTCTGCACTCTCTGAGACCCTGGATTCGATCCCCAGCACCACAAAAATGGGAGAAGGACCTGGGAGCCCATTCCTGAAACAATCCCCAAGAATTCAGCCACTGAAAACCTTATGAGGGTCACTATGAGTTGGACCCAACTCCTGACTGGATGGCACCTAACCACAGACACTATTCTAGCATCTTACATGTACTAATTTATTTACCCTTCCTAGTAGTCCCCTAAGGTAGGTTCCATAATTATCCGTATTTTAATGATGAGGAAAATGATCTTTTGGTATTCTAAATAATTCCCCAACATCACACCACTAATATATGGTAAAGGCAGGTTTCAAACTGGGGTATACGCTCCAAAGTCCTTGCTCTTAGTCACTGTGTTTTATTACTCCTCAAATATAATGAGCTCCTATGAAACAGCAAACTGGTTTTGTTTGTTGGGGTTTTTTGTTTTGGGATTTTTTTTTTTTCAGTACTAGGGAGTTGAACCTGGGGCCTTATGCATGATTTTTGCAAGCACTAAACCACTGAGCCATACTCACAGCCCATTCTTTACTTTTTATTTTTTATTTTTTATGTGGTACTGGGGGTTGAACCCAGGGCCTCACACTTGTATGCTTTGCAAGTGCTGGACCACTGAACTGCACCCCTGGCCCATTTTTTTACTTTTTGAGACAGGGTCTCGCTAAGTTACAGACTGCTCTGGTCTCGAACTTGCGATCCTCCTGCCTCCGCCTCCCAAGCCACTGGGATTACAGGCTTGCACCACCGCACCCGGCTTTACTTTTTATTTTTGAGACAGGGTTTCATTAAATTACACAGGCTGCCTCTAGCCTTGAACTTGCAATCTTTCTGCCTCCACCTCCTGAGTCACTGGGATTAAAGATATGCACCAGCATACCTGGTTCTAAATTTTGTTGTTGTTGTTGTTGTTGTTGTTGTTGTTAGGTGCCGTCGAGTCGGTATCCGACTCATAGTGACCCTCATAGGGTTTTCAATGGCTGACTGTTTTCAGGATTGCCTTGGGAGTGGATTGCCAGGTCCTTCTCCCATTTTTGTGGTGCTGGGAATTGAACTCGGGACCTCAGAGACTGCATCGCAGCGCTCTACCAATTGAGCTAAATCCCAGTCCTAATCCAAAATAATGGTACACATAATATGCCTGAATTTAGGGATTTTTGGAAGCTTAAAGTTATTTATCTCACAAAAAGCATAAATCAACTACAGAATTTTTGTCTGTGCATTTATTCTTAATACTAATTATTAAGGCACTAAGAAATTAAATGTGAGCTGGGTGCGGTGGCGCATGCCCGTAATCCCAGCGGCTTGGGAGGTGGAGGCAGGAGGATTGCAATTTCCAGACCAGAAGCAGTCTGCATAACTTAGCAAGACCCTGTCTCAAAAAGTAAAACAATGGGCTGAGGGTGCAGCTCAGTGGCCCAGCACTTGCAAAGCATGCAAGCACAAGGTCCTGGGTTCAACCCTGAGTACCGCAAAAAAATAAAAAATAAAAAATAAATAAAGAAAAGAAAAGAAAAGAAAAAGAAATTAAATGAGTACTGTTACCTTTCAACTACTTGTTTATGGACATTTTTCCACTGTTCCTTGTCAGAGTCAGTTCCTAATGCAGGATGCAGAGATTTCAGCGGAACACCGGCAACATTTACTCCACTCCACAAAGGCACTAAAAAAAAAAAAAAAAAAAAAAAAAAAAAAAAAAAAAAAAAAAAAAAAAAAAAAAAAAAAAAAAAAAAAAACCCATATATCTCAAACACTTCTTAGCCAGGCATAGTAGTGCACACCTGTAATCCCAGTGATTCGGGAGGATGAGGTAGGAGGATCACAAGTTTGAGGCCAGAGGCATCCTGCACAATTTAGCAAGACCTTGTCTCAAAAATAAAAACGGGGCTGGGGCCATAACTCAGTGATGGGACAAGTGCCTAGCATGTGGGAAGCCCTGGGTTCAACCCCTAGTACTGAAAAAAAAAACCATGAAATACTTCTTGCCAATATTGCATCAGGTTTTTAGTTCCCTGGGTTTTTTGGGGGAGTCTTCTTTTTGAGGGGGTGGTGAGACAGGGTCTCACCATATATCCCAAACTGGCCTCACACTCATGATCTTCCTGCCTCTGCCTCCTGATTGCTGAGACTACAGGCATGTACCACTATGCCAGGCTTGTGATAGTTTTTGTTGTTGTTGTTGTTATTGTTGTTAAGTTAGGTTACTATCTTACACGATATACAAAAGTAAGTTTTAAATGAACAAAAGAGAGAATTATAAGAAATAGTATTATAAAGTGTTAGGAAATATGTACTCAAATTTATTTCTAACTGTGTGGTGTAGGAAGATTTTTTGTTTTGTTTTGTTTGCAGCACCAGGGGGTTGAACCCAAGACATTGTGGATGCTAAGCAAGTGCTCTATCACTGAGCTGAACCTCGGTCCCTTTTTTATTTTTTTATTTTGAGACAGGGTCTTGCTAAATTGTACAGGCTGCCTCTGGCCTTGAACTCGTAATCTGCCTGCCTCAACCCCCTGAGTAGCTGAGATTACAAGCATGTGCCATAGTGTCTGGATTGTATGAGGCATTTTAAAACAACATAGAAATGCAGATTCTACAAAGAAAAGGATAAGAAAGATAAAATATTATAGGCAATTAATGGAAAAGAATAACAAATAAATATAATAATTCTCAACAAAAAGAGTTGAGGGAAAATAACTGTTAATATAGAATCTCATATCCAGTTAAACTGTCATTTGGAAATGAGGTGAAACCAAAACACTTTCATATAAACAACACTCAAGACATATTATGGAGCCGGGCGCAGTGGTGCACGCCTGTCATCCCAGCGGCTTGGGAGGCGGAGGCAGTTCGAGACCAGAGGCAGTCTGCGTAACTTAGTGAGACCCTGTCTCAAAAAGTGAAAAAAAAAAATGGGCTGGGGGTGCAGCTCATTGGTCCAGCACTTGCAGAACATGCAGGCACAAGGCCCTGGGTTCAACCCCCAGTACCACACACACACAAAAAAAAGACGTATTGTGGGAGGACAAACCTGGAGGAAGGAGTTAGATACAAGAAATAAACATAGGCAATAAAATAGGAAAATGTACATAAGTTGAACCAAACATTGATTATTCAACCAATAATAATTATGACTAGTTTGTGAGATATAAAAATAGGAAAGAACATGATAAACAATAATTACATATATAAAGAAAGAAAGTGATCAAACCTAAAACTTCCTGAGATCTTTGTATTGTTCTAAAAAAGAATAATGACATTTACTATCCTTTTTTTTCTTTTTTCTTTTTTCTTTTTCTTTTTTAATTTTGAGGCACAGACTCAGTTTGTTCCTCAGGCTGGTCTTGAATTCCTGGGCTCAGGTGGTCCTTCTGTCTCACCGTCTTGGGACTACAGACATGCATCACCATGCCCAGCTCTCCTCTAATTTTCTTGAGGACCAGTAGGAATGTTAAAATTTTTCAAAGTGAGCTGAGCACAGTGGCACACACCTGTAATCCCAGGACTCAGGAGGCAGAGGTAGGAGGATTGATGCAAGTTTGAGGCTAGCTTGGTGTACATATCAAGTTCCAAGCCAATGTGGGCTATATGGTGAGACCCTGTTTCAAAAAACCACAAAAAAATTTAGTGAGTATTTAAGTGAGTACATAATACATAGTAGAAGAGAGGCTGGGTGCAGATACAAGTGACTGTAATCTCAGAGACTGTGGAGGTAGAAACAGGAGGATCATGAGTTCAAGGCCAGAGGCAGACTATAATTTAGCAAGACTCTGTCTCAAGATAAAAAAGAAAAAAAATAGAAAGGAGGTGGGGACACAGTTCAGTGGTAAAGCAATGGCAAAGTATGCACAAGTTCTTGAGTTCAGCCCCTCAGTACCAGAAAGAAAAAAAAAGTAGTAGAAGAAATTTAAGAAAGTTCAATCAATATAATTAAAAATAAAAAAGGAACATAAGAAAATCACTCTAACTAGAATACTAAATATAGTGAAATTAATACCAGCAAAATATACTACTTTTCCAAAAAAGTTATTTGGAAATGAAATTATGGATTATTTAATTTGAGAAAATAAAATATAACAGGTAAAATTATTTTAATGGCCTCTTCAGCAAGAGCTGATAGAACAACAAATGCAATGCAAAAGGGTCAAATTAAGGAATGGCCTAAGAAGTGTTTGTACAAGTCAAATAAAAGTACTTATGATAGCCTTTAACGTCCCCAAAATATTTGTCAACTTATCCTGCTATGAGGGTTTATGTGTTACTGTGATGATGAAATACCACCAGTATTTCAGATACCAGCAGGGCCACCCATGATGGACAGGTTTCAGCTGAGCTTCCAGACTAAGACAGACTAGGGAGAAGGACCAGGCAGCTCAATTCTGAAACAATTAGCTATTGAAACCTTTATGAATAGCAGAGAAACACTGTCAGATATGCTGCTAGAAAATGAACCCTCTAGGTTGGAAGGCATTTAAAAGATGACTGAGGAAAAGTTACCTTCTCCAAGTAGAGTCAACCTTAATGAGAGGAATAGAATAGAACCTGTGGGACCTCTATTTGCTGATGTGGCACAACTCAAAATGAGAAAAAATATAATGACAGCAACAATAGTTTCAAACATAAAAAAAAAAGATTATGTATATGGTAGAGTGTCAGGTAGTGTTTTGTTCTGTTGTACATAGGGTTGCTACGAGTGGCACCTGACTAGACAACAATATTGTGGTGATGGATATACAACTCTGAATATACTAATAATCTAATGGATTTAAGTGAGTAAATTTTATGGCATGTGAATTATATCTTAATCAAGCTGTTAAAATGCACAATAAATCAAAGTACTCCAGATAAAAGAAAAACACTCAGATTACTTTTAAAACAACTACACACTACAGGCACTATTTGAAGAGAGATAGCTAAATCAACAATGAAAAAGACTGAAAGAAAAGGAATACAAGGGAGCAGAGAAAGAGAGCTGACAAGGGAACCCAATGCTTATTCTACACCCCATACCCCACCACAAAGGACCAAATAATGAATTGTTGTTTTTGTTGCTGTTGTTGTTGTTAGGTGCTGTCGACAAGTGTGACTCATAGCAACCCTATGTACAACAGAACAAAACACTCCTCGATTCTGTGCCAGGCACATGATCTTACTTATGTTTAAGGTCATTGTTGCAGACCCTGTGTCAATCCACCTAGTTGAGGGTTTTCCTTTTTTTCATTGATATACCATTGAAGACAAAGGTGCACCTAACTCGTGCCATGGTATTTTTCAGTTGTATCATATGGTTCTGAAAGCTGGACGTTGAGCATGAGAGATAGGAGAAGAACTGATGCTTTTGAATTATGATGCTGGAGACAATTACTGAATATACCATGGACTGCCAAAACAACCAACAGATCTGTCCTAGAAGAAGTGCAACCAGAGTGCTCCTTGGAAGCAAGGATGGCTAGATTCCATCTCACGTATTTTGGACATGTAGTCAGGAGGGGCCGATCCCTGGAGAAGTACATAATGTTTGGGAGAGTGGCAGATCAATAAAAAAAAAAGGAAAATCTTCCACTAGATAGATTGACACAGTGTCTGCAACAATGGGCTTAAACATAACTAAGATCATCTGCCTGGCACAGAATTGGGGAGTGTTTTGTTCCACTGTACATAGGGTTGCTATGATTTGGACCCAACTTAGCACCGAACAACAATTATGGTCACCATAATTTTAATATTTGTGCCTTAACTACTAAACTTATTTTAATTTCATGTCCTCTTATTTACAATCAACTCATCCTCAAGTGGTGATACAACAATCCAGTCTGATACATCTGAGTCCCCTTAACCATCATCCTGAGCTTGAAAGTCAACAACAGTAGGGTCCCTAAACCGCAGTATACCCTTTCTCAGCCAGAAGTAGCCAGAAGGATAGTCTCCCAATTCCTTAAATGATGTTAGGGCTACCAGTGCTTGAGGAGGGAATGTTATTAGCTATCTTAGACGTTAGCAGGCAATATGCAGGAAAATGGGACTGAAAATGGCTCCTGCCATTCCACCATAATGAAGAAGCTACGTGGGTCTCTGAGGATGTTGGAAGGACATTCTCAAGTGGATTCCACACCCTACCCAAGCCCACAAGCCATTTACAAAGCAAAGACCACAGTTGTGCACCACTCTTGGTGCCCAGAGGTGGGTGCCTAGGGCTGATGTCACACTGGGTGGTCCTTAGTTTGAATAAGACGAAAGGGAACATTCACCCACCCTCTCTTTCCCATTTCACGCCTGTCCCCCCCACCCCCTCTCTACTCTTCTGCTCTCTTCTCTCTTTAGCAACCATATACACATCACTCCCTTCTCTCGGGTCCACCACCTTCTCTGTCTACCCAAGGCACCTTTTCTTCTAAAACCCTGCTTAATTCTGTTCTTTTTTACCTTCCCTTGTGAACAGAAACATCCTTAATGCTGAGTCACCCAGGAAGGAATGCAGGATTTTTCAGTTTCCTTTGCAGAGTTACCCAAGCTTCTCCAGATGCCTCAGTTTTCCTTGTAAGTATTCCTTAAAGGTGTACTATCTTTAATAAACCTATTCTATATGCTACTATACCTGCAGCTGTAGCCCTGTGGCATCAGATGCCGTCAGATCTCAGAAGCTAAGTAGGGTCAGTCCTGGTTAGTACCTGGATGGGAGACTGCCTGGGAACACCAGAAGCTGTCGGCTTGGGAGAAGGATCTGGCAACCCCCTCCCAAAAATCAATCTGCCATTGAAAACCCTGTGAACAGCAGAGAAGCACTGACAATAGTCTTTCCCCTGTTGTACAGAGGGTCGCTATGAGTCAGATACCGACTCGACGGCACCTAACAACAACAACAACAACAACATATGCTACTATAAAAAATATTGGGCATACAATATATCCACAAGAAATGAAATCAATGTATTGAAAAGATATCTGCACACCCATGTTTATTGGAATACAATTCACAATAGCCAGGATTTGGAATCAACCTAAATGTGCAACAAAAAGAAGGGATTTTTTTTAATGTGGCACACATACACATGGAATATTATTCAGCCATTGAAAGGATGAGATCCTGTCATTTGCCACAACATAGATGGAACTAGAAGACATCGTGTTAGGCAAAACATGCCATGCACAGAAAGACAAACACAGTATCATCTCACTTAAGTATGAAATATAAAATAGTTGACAGCATAGAAGAATAGAATAGTGGAGTGGTGAGGAAAGTAGAGAAGGGAGGTCAATGGGTATAAATTTATGAACAGAGAGGAGGATTAAATAATAGTGTTTTATTGCACAATGGGGTGACTATAATTAACAATAATATATTATCTATTCCAAAATAGCCAGAAGTTTTTAGATGCTCTCTACACCTAAAAAAATTTATAAATTTATGGGGTATATAATGATAACCCTGCTTTGATCATTATATAGTGTATACATGTATTGATTCATCACATTGTACCCTCTAAATATGTATAATTATCATGGTTGATTAAATTTTTTAAATAAATAAAGGACTAGAAAAAGATACAGCAGGGAAACAGCAACAAAATGAAATTATATAGCCATATTAATAGAGAATTAAAGAAAATAAGCATTATTAGAGATAAGAAGGGTAGTTATATAATGATAATAGGTTTATCCTTACCACTAGAATCACCATGTTCTCCAATAATCCAACCATGGCAGCTTGTGGGATGGACACCCAACTTTTCTCCAATTAGGTAACGGAAACGGGCAGAGTCCAGATTACAGCCACTTCCAATCACACGTGTTGCAGGTAGACCACTTATCTTCCAGACCACATATGTCAAAATATCCACTAGGAAGAACAATTTCATGTTAGAAAAAGATTCATAGTAAATTCTTTTTACAATTTCTTTCTGAAGAGATAGATGAATCATCTTGGAATCAAATGCAGATTCATTACACAGTTCAGAGTGAAGTAAATCTACAAAGAAATAAGACTAATCATATAGTATTTTTAAAATGTCAAATTACTCACTACTAGAATTTTAAAACAAAAAACATTCTTTTGAGATACTATATGTACCCATCTGTATACTCTATTTCCTTAATTAGTTTCCTAGATTGCTCCTCTCCATTGCCACATCCTCATCTAAGCTATCAACATCTCTTATTCAGAATGCTGCCATGGGCATGCCCAGGGCTGTCTGTAGGTGTATGCATACCAAGAAAGACTTAAGAAGTCCCTAAGCTTTGCTCTGCCTGACCTTGAAGCTCTACACAAACAGGATGTGATTACTAAGGCACAGTTGTAAAATGCCTAGCTGAGTGTTGAAGACATGTCCCAGCACATACACAGAACTCTCCAGCAAAGACTGAGAAATAGGTTTTGGTTCCAGACATTTAAGGTAAATTCTGTCAAATCATTAACTGACCACTATGCAAACGGAACAAAAGCTTCTGTGGCCATGAACAACAAAAATAAAGACTTTACAAAATTAGTTCATAAAAGCTATGAAACTACAAGAAGCAGCAATGACAACAAATCTTGGAGGTGGGGAGAGTTTGATTTATAGAGTTTTCATATAATTTTCAAAATGTCCAGTTTCCAACAAAAAAATATGAGAGAAACAAACAAGAAATTATGTTCCATACACAGGGAAAAGAGCAATCAACAGAAACTGTCCCTAAGGAAGTCCAGACAAAGTTTTACTAGGAAAAATACTTTAAATCAACTGTTTAAAATACACTTAACAAAGCTAGGCATGGTGGCACACACCCATAATCTCAGCATTCAAGGGGCTGAGAGAGAAGGATCATGAGTTGGAGACTTACTTGGGTACATGGTGAGACCGTGTCTCAAAAAAAAAAAAAAAAAAAAAAAAAAGCAGGGTATGATTTTGTACACCTATCATCCCAGTACCTGGGAGGCAGAGTTAGGAAGAACACAACTTGGAAGTCAATCTGGGTTATACAGCAAGAACCTGTCTCAAAAGACAAAGATCTAAAGGAAATATGAGAAAATCATCTCAACAAATACAGAATATGAATAAATAGAAATTATGAAAAAGAAAGAGAAAAAAATGAAAATTCTCTAGAATAGCTCAACAGTAGTTTGAAAAGTCAGAAGAAAGAATCCTTTACTCATAGTTGGAGTAAGTGAAATTTTCCAGTCTAAGGAACAGAAAAAAAAAAAAAAGAAAAGCTATAGTTGCACAACATTGTGAACACACTGTACACTGAATTGTGCACATTAATTGATTGTATGAAATATGGATTTCACTTCAATCTTTAAAATGAAGAAAAATGAACAGAGCTTAAAAGACTCCTGGGACACTAGCAAGAGTACTAACATACATTATCTAGTGAAAGCATCCTTCAAAAATAAAGTTGAGGCTAAAATTAAAAAGACTGACAATACCAAATGTTGGCAAGGATGTAGAACAACTAGAATTCTCTTAAAGGGCTGATGGTAATATAAAAAGGTACAATCAGTTTAGAAAATGCTTTGGTGGTGTCTAAAGGTTTAACATATACCTACAATAAAGCTTATCTATATTTCTCCCATGTATTCACTTAAAAGAAAGATCTATGACCCACACGAATACTTATACACAAATGTTCATATTAGTTTTAAGATTAGTTCCAAATTGGAAAGTCTAAGTATCTATCTACTGATGGAAAGAGTATTTAAAATATATAAACAAAAGTATATTCTTCAGCAATTAA
The DNA here is from genome assembly GCA_007922755.1 of Pedetes capensis. Taxonomy (NCBI): domain Eukaryota; kingdom Metazoa; phylum Chordata; class Mammalia; order Rodentia; family Pedetidae; genus Pedetes; species Pedetes capensis. The sequence goes on from VMDO01003142.1 coordinate 143,690, forward strand.
AAAATCCAATCACTGATATACCCAACTACATGAATCAATACCAAAATAATTATGCTGGATGAAAGGAAACTGAAAAGATTACATTCGCTAAGATTCTGTTTACCTAAAATTCCAGAAAATTAGTTAAAAGGGAGAATGAGGGACTAATGACAAGGAAGCACAAGGAAACTTTCAGAAGTAGTAGAAATGTTCTGCATCTTGATCATGGTGGTGATTTCACAAGTGATAATATCTATCAAATTCATTGCATTGTATGCCTTGAATGAGTGTGATTTATTATATGTTACTTCAATGACATTTCTTTTTTTAAAAAAGAAGGAATAGTATGGAATAATCATCTGTATTTAATAAAAGAGAGGAAAAAATACTTACCTGGATTTGAAACAATAAGAATTTTACAGTCAGGACTATAACGGACTATATCAGGAATGATTGATTTCATGATAACAACATTACGTTGGACCAGATTAAGGCGAGTTTCTCCCTCCTTCTGCCTTGCACCTGCTGTGACAATAACTAATCTGGAGTTTGCAGATACCTTATAATCTAAAAATGAAATAAAAAACAGTATTTGGATCAATATTACCATAATCACTGTGCTTTAACTCTTTTAAAAGTCTATTGTATGTTCTTCATACTAATCTATCTTTCTGTCTGGCATTTGTAGATTGATAGGTGTGGCATGCATTATTATTACCTTGTGTTTTGTTGTTGTTAGGTGCCGTTGAGTAGAATCCAACTCATAGTGACCCTCATAAGGTTTTCAATGGCTGATGGTTTTGGCGTTGTTTTGGGAATGGGCTGCCAGATCCTTCTCCAATTTTTGCAATGCTGGGGATCAAACCCAGGGCTTCAGAGAGCACAGAGCAGCACTCTACCATCTGAACTAAACCACCAAGTCTTGTCACTACTACTTGCCAATTTGCACATAGCCACCTCCAAATTTTTCATAACAACAGAATCTACCTCTCTTTTGACCCACATTCCTATTTGTTATTAAGGCACAAGGCAATGAAAGTCAGCTCTCTGGCTTCTTAGAAATACCATAATGAATAAGAAACTTAAAACTTTGAGAATTTATGTGTCCCCTTTAGGATTCAAAAACAAGAATACATTTAATTCTAAGTATTATAAGAGACTGTATTTGAGATGATAAACAAGTTTTTGATCCACAGAATAAACTACTTCCCAAATGTAATGATCAATCTTCAAATTGTTCCACTTACTGAATCCAACATCAACATGATATAATGCCTATTTACAATCTTATTATTATATTATTATTACAATACCTCAGTTACCAATTCCTTTGCTAAGCATCTCATATCATTCATAAATACTACCGGGGTTTTTTGCTGTTTTTTTTTAGGGGGGGTTGTTTGTTTGTTTATTTGTTTTGAGACAGAGTCTCACTATATAGCCCAGGCTATCCTGTTCTAGAACTTGCAAAGTAGACCAGGCTGGCCTTGAGCTCATGTCAACACTCCTGCCTCAGCCTCCTGAATACTGAGATTACAGCATAGAGCACCATGCCCAGCTTTACTCTCTTCTTCCCTAGAATTTTTACAACACTTACGGCCTAGAATTCTCAAATAGGCTTTATAATATGGTACATAAGTTCTCTTCCAATGTCTTGGTTTAACCCCTAACTAATCCTAAATGCCATAATAACAGGTTCTGATTTCATATTCTTCCCTTTCTTCCACAAATACCTTAGCATCTTTCATGTTCTGGGCACATGGACTCATTGTATGTATGAGATAATTTAAAAGATGTGTGGAAAATCGTGGATGTTCCATTGCTCTTTCTAATTAGAGTTCACAAAATGTATTTTCAAAATGTTCTCTTGTGAAATGTACATTCATTTTGAAGAGTGTATGAGAAATATGTTCAATTTTTTAAATATTAAAGTTAACAACTGTTAAAACCACACAAATGACAGAACATTGCCAACACCCTGAATGCCCCGTTGCACCCCTAACAAAGAGATTGCATTGACATCCTTCATATTCAAATTGTTTTTTGTTGTTGTTAGGTGCCATCTAGTAGGGTCCAACTCATAGTGACCCTATGTACAACAAAACAAAACACTGCCTGTCACAGTGCCTTGCCCGGCACTAGTGTCAATGCTTCTCTGCTAGTCATACGGTTTTCAATGGCAGATTATTTCAATGGCAGATTGTTGTTGCTACTTTCTTCTCCCTAACCTGCAGCACCTGGTGTTCCCAGGTGGTCTCGCATCCAAGGACTAACCAGGCCAACCCTGCTTACCTTCCAAGATCAGGTGAGATCAGATGCCAGGGTGCTATGGCTGCAGACTTCATATTCAAAGGTTACCATATACTTTTCTGACAGGTGAAAATCACAACCTTAAAAAAGTTTCACCAGCTATGCCAATTAAGTAATGTAAGTTTTACCTGTTTTTGAACCATAACACATATATTATTTTAGCTAAGTGGTATGTAGCTGACAATCATCCCTGTCAATGATTGTCCCTGCTGTTTATTCAGTTTCATTGCTGTATAATATCACACTGAATAATTTATACAACTTAGTACTGGCATTCATTGACTTGTTTCCACTTTGGGGCGGTTGTTGTTGTTAGGTGCCTTCAAGTTAGGTCTGACTCATAGTAACTCTATGAACAATTAAATACTCCCTGGCCGTGTGCCAGGCACACGATCTTTTTTATGTCTGAGCTCACAGTTACAGCCACCATATCAACACACCTAATTGAGGGTCTTCCTTTTTTCGTTGATCTGCCACTCTCCCAAACATGATGTTCTTCTCCAGGGACTGGTCCTTCCTGACTACATGTCCAGAATACCTAAGATATAGTCTAGCCATCCTTGCTTCCAAGGAGCACTCTGGTTACACTTCTTCGAGAAGGATCTACTAGTTCTTTTGGCAGTCCATGGTATATTCAGTATGTCTCCAGCACCACAATTCAAAAGCATCGATTCTTCACTTATTTCCTTTATTCAACATCTAGCTTTCACAAGCATACGATGCAACAGAAAGTACCATGGCATGAATGAGGTACACCTTCATCTTCAATGGGATATCTTTACTTTTCAACACTTTAAAGAGGTTTTTTGCCAGAGCTTTTCCCAATGTAATGTATCTTTTGATTTCTTGACTGCTGCTTTCATGGGTGTTGATTATAGAACCAATTAAAGCAAAATCTTGGACAACCTCAATCTTTTCTCCACTTATGGAGTTGCTTACTGACGTGGTTTTAAGAATTTTGTTTTCTTGATGTTGAGGCACAATCCATATTGAAGGCTGTGTTCTTTGATCTTTTGTCAGTAAACACTTCAAATCCTCTTCAGTTTCAGAAAGCAAAGTTGTGTCATCTGCATAATGCAGGTTGTTACTGGGTCTTCCTCCATTCTTGATGCCACGTTCTTCTTTATAAAGTCCAGCTCCTCTAATTATTTGCTCAGCATAGAGATTGAAGAGGTACAGTAAAGAATACAGCCCTGATGGATACCTTTCTTGACTTGAAACCAGGTAGTGTATCCTTGTTCTGTTCAAACAATCACCTTCTCGTCCCTGTACAGATTCCTCATGAGTACAATTAAGTGCTCTGGTATTACCATTCTTCACATTGGATCCATAATTTGTTGTGACCCACATGGTCAAATGCCTTTGCATAGTCAATGAAACATAAACAGACATCTCTGCATTCAGCTAATATCCATCTGACGTCAGCAAAGATGTCCCTGGTTCCATGCCCTCTTCTGAATTCAGCTTGATTTTCCAGCAGTTCCCTGTTTATAGACTGATGCAGTCACTATTGAATGATCTTTAGCAAAATTTTATTTGTGTGAGATATGAATGATATCTATAATTTCTGCTTCCAGTTGGATCCCCTTAGGAACAGGCACAAATATGGATCTCTCCTGGTCATTTGGCCAGGTAGCTGCTTTCCAAATATCTTGGCATAAACAAGTGAGCACCTCCAGTGCTGCATCTGTTTATTAAAACACATCAATTGATCTATATGAATAATGCTTATCAAATTGCATATATGAAAATTGTCACAACGAAAAGCATGTCAAAATGAATCGCATTGTGATGTACATTAAAAATTTCTAATAAAAAAACGAAAAAAAAAAACAACACATCAATTGGTATTCCATCAATTCCTGGAGCCTTATGTTCCACCAATTCCTTGGAAGCAGCTTCCACTTCTTCCTTCAGTACCTTTGGCTCCTGATCATATACACCCTTTGAAATGGTTGGTCATCAACCAATTCTTTTTTGTATTATGACTCTGTGTATTCCTTCCATCTTCTTTTGATGTTACCTGCATCATTTAATATTTTCCCTGTACAGTCCTTCATTATTGCCATTCAAGTTTTGAACTTTTTCAATTCTTTAAAGTTGAGAAAAACACAGCATGTTCTTCCCTTTTGATTTTCTATCTCCAGATCTGTGTACACGTCATATTTGATTTTCTCTTCTTGAGCTGCTCTTTGAAATTTTCTGTTTAGTTCTTTAATTTCATTATGTCTTCCTCTTACTTTAGCTGTTCAACGTTCAAGGGCAAGTTTCAGAGTCTCCTTTCCCATGTAATTTGGTCTTTTTTTTTCCTGTCTTTTTAATAACCTGCTGCTTTCCTCGGGAATGATATCTCTGATGTCATGCCACAACTTATCTGGTCTTTAATCATTAATGTCTAATGCATCAAATCCATTCTTAGAGTGGTCTCTGAACTCAGGTGGGATATATTCAAGGTCATACCTTGGCCCTTGTACACTTGTTCTAATTTTCTTTAGTTACAGCTTGAACCTATATAATGAGCAGTTGATGGTCTGATCCACAATCAGTACATGGTCTTATTCTCACTTCTGATATTGAGCGTTTCCATAATTTCTTTCCACACATGTAGTTGTTTTGGCTCCTGTATGTTCCATATGGTGACATTCATGTGTATAGTTACCATTTATGTTGGTGAAAAAATGTATTTGGAATGAAAAGGTCATTGGTCTGACAAAACTCTATCATGCAATCTCCAGCATGATTTCTGTCATCAAGTCCATATTTTTCAACTACTGAGCCTTCTTTGTTTCCAACTTTTGCATTCCAGTCACCACTAATTATCAGTGCATCCTGACTGCATATTCAATTTCAGACCACAAAAGCTGGTAAAAAGCTCCCCTAGTTTCATTTGTGGCCTTAGTGGTGGGTGTGTAAAGTTGAATAACAGTCATATAATTGGCCTTCCTTGTAGGCATGTGGATATTATTCTATTACTGACAGCATTGTACTTCAGAAATGATCTTGAGATGTCTTTTTTGATGATGAATTCAACCCCATTTCTCTTTAATCTGTCACTCCCAGCATAGTAGACTGTAAGATTATCTGATTCAAAATGGCACAGACAGGTCCATTTTAATTCATTGATGCCTAGAATGTCAATGTTTTTCCAAAATACTAGTGACATAGATTTTAGCCTCACAGCAACATGCAAGCCTTCACAATACAGCCAACTGACAATCAAGTGAGGGTGTTTGGGGCTATCAGAAATTAAACCACAATATATTCTTACATATGTATACTAGTGTAAGTGTGTACAATTTGCTCATTCTTTTCTTTCTGTCCTAGGACTATACCTAATAGTGTAATTTCTGGGTTGTTATGTATGCTCTCATTCAACTTTCACTAGGTAATCATAAACTTTCCTTTAAAATGCTTTTACTGGAGCCACATATGGTGGTTCACATCTGCAAGCTGAGCAATGGGTAGATTGAGGCAGGAAGATCATGCCACACAGTGAGATCTTGTCTCAAAAAACAAAACAAGCCAATCTCGGTGATCCACACCTGTAATCCCAGCAATTTAGGAGGCAGAGTCAGGAGGACTGCAGGTTCAAAGCCAAAAGCAGTCTGCATAACTTAGCAAGACTCTCTCTCAAGATAAAAAAATAAAAGATTGACTGGGGGTGCAGCCCAGTGGTAGAGCCCTTGCAAAGCATGCAAAAGGCCCTAGGTTCAACCCCTAAGTACCACAAAAAAAAAATAAACAACAACAAAGTGGTTTTACTATAATGTACTCTGAAATGACATGCTTTGAGAACCTATTGTTCCACTTCCTCGCAAACACTTACATGTTATCAAACTTTTGCCAATCTAATGGGTGTGTATGTTGTTGTTGTTGTTGTTGTTGTTGTTAGGTGCCGTCCAGTCGGTATCCGACTCATAGCGACCCTCTGTACAATGGGGGAACACTATTGTCAGTGCTTCTCTGCTGTTCATAGGGTTTTCAATGGCAGATTGATTTTTGGGAGGGGGTTGCCAGGTCCTTCTCCCAAGCCTACAGCTTCTGGTGTTCCCAGGCGGTCTCCCATCCAGGTACTAACCAGGCCTGACCCTGCTTAGCTTCCGAGATCTGACGGGATCGGATGCCACAGGGCTACA
>VMDO01003143.1:0-74729 GCA_007922755.1 Pedetes capensis
ATTTCTCCAGAGAAATTTCTCAAGCCTAGTATTTTTATTAAAAACCCTTTGAATCATATATACTATCAGCCTCATTAAACTATGTATAACCTCTTCATATACCTCAGTGAACTGTTATCAATAATTATAACTATTCTAGGATACCATAGCCCATTCAGAAGTTAGTAATTTGCTTTGTTTTTCATTTCTGGGAGATAACTGCCTACTTGAGGGGTACCTGTTCTATTTACCTGTATCCTTTAAATGTCTACATGGGGATATCCATATGCATAACAAAAGATAAAAATAGTATTACTGTAACTCAAAATACTTTGAATTTTTATGTTCTTTCATACAACTTAAGAATATTTTATATATATCATCTAATTTGTTAATTTAGTACAATATTCCTAGAGTAGCTAACCATACGGTCCTCTTTGGCAACCTTCTTCAAAACCCTTCCTTCATGCCCCTATACAAATCCACACATTTAAAAGCAGCATGAAGTAGTAACAGGGAACCATCCTTCTAACAACTCCTGTTATCTAAAGATATATTTGTATTGCAAACATCTTTGGAGCTTGGACCAGAGAGAAGTGAGAGTGAGCTGGGTGCAGTGGTGCACACTTCTTGGGAGGCTGAGGCAGAAGGATCACAAGTTTGAGGCCAAAGGGAGCCTGCATAATTTAGCAAGACCCTGTCTCAAAGTTTAAAAAATGAAAAAAGTGACTTGGAGGTACAGCCCAGTGGTAGAGCACTTGTAAAGTATGTGCAAGATTCTGGGTTCAACCCCCAAGTACCACTTAAAAAAAAAAAAGTAGAAATGAGATATGAGATATATAATAGCTAGGCTTCCAAAGGCAAGCAGGAACCACTTGATTCTCTCAATTTCTCTCTTTTTTCTATTTTTCTCCTGTTTCCTAATTTTCCCCTAACTTTCCTCTTACTCATTTTTTTTCTCCTTACATTCAAAACCTTTATACACAAACATTAAACTTTTACACTGTCAATATCCTGTGAATTGTTACAAATGTTTTAATACTTTTATATTCACTATAGTTCATTTATGGGGCTGGGATATAGCTCAGTTGGTAGAGCGCTGTGCTGCAGTCTCTGAGGTCCCAAGTTAAATTCCCAGCACCGCAAAAATGGGAGAAGGACCTGGTAATCCACTCCCAAGGCAATCTCGAAACAATCATCCATTGAAAACCCTATGAGGGTTACTATGAGTCAGATACTGACTCGACAGCACCTAACAACAACAACAACAATTTAGGGCTGGGATTTAGCTCAGTTGGTAGAGCACTGCACTGCAGTCTCTGAGGTCCTGAGTTCAATTCCCAGCACTGCAAAAATGGGAGAAGGGCCTAGCAATCCACTCCCTAGGCAATCCCGAAACAGCCATTGAAAACCCTGTGAGGGTCGCTATGAGTCGGATACCGACCCGATGGCACCTACCAACCAAACCAACCATAGTTCATTTAAATGGGTCATAACCAAATTTCAGTGCATTAAAATACTGTGTCAAATAAGTTCTGGAATGAGATGCTCTAATATACAGTGGATATACATGCTCTAATATAAAGTGTTTTTCAGTGCTGAGGACTGGATCCAGGGCCTTGTGTGTACTAGGAAAGAGCTTTACTGCTAAGCTATATCCCTAGCCACATAATACAGTTTTACGGAATAGCATTTACTTAAGAAATTTCAAAATGGCATAGAAAATAAAAAGAAATCTTACCTAAGTATTCTGGTGTTCCCATGATTTCCCGAAGTTCGCATGCATTCCCAATTTTTCGAGACATTCCAAAATCTACAATTTTTATGTCCCCAAGTGGGTAGATACTGCTCAATAATATATTCTGTGGCTATAGAAAGCACAACAAAAAGTAAGAAGTAATATGCAACAAAAGAACACTATACTCAGATTGGAGGTAAATTAAGTACAATGTATTGTTTAGCTAGTTTACACTTCATTGAGTCATGCATCAAACAGTTACAGAATTATAGGTGAGGAGGAGCAACATATTAATTGATGCATAAAGACAAAAATATACTCAAAAAAGATTTTTGATTTGGAGGAAAAAGAGTATAGATAGTTGATTATGAAATATAGAGTACACAGAAATAAAGACAAGACTACCTAATTCTGTCTATAAAAATGTCTAAGAAATCTCTGCAGTACAGCTGATGCTTAAGCTGGGTCTTAAAGAGTAAGCAGGATTATGCCAATTGGGAAGGTGCTCTGGGGAACAGCACAAAAGAGAGTGTGAAGGAATGACTTATGCATACATTTCCAGAAGTAGAAAATGGTACAGTACAGTGGGATGGTTCTGGATGAGCAGGAGTGGGGTCTGACAGTTCCCAGGTTTGTAGCTTAGACAATGAGATCCTGGTACTCTTCACCCATTGCCTCCTAGAACCATGTGACTTTGCTTTACTGCTACAGGCCTATAGTCTACAACAAAGTTCCCTCCTGTTAGCAAAACCTATATACATGCAGAGGTGCTGCTCCCAAAGTCTGTGCAAAGAATCATTAACACTTTTTTTGTTTTGTTTTGTTTTTGTGGTGCTGGGGGCTCAAACTCAGGGCCTCACCCATGCTAGGCAAACACTTTACCACTGAGCTACACTCTCAGCCCTGTAAGAGTCTCTTAAATTTGGGAAAATCTCATCTTTATTATTAAATCACAGAGACTATTACAGGAGAAAAAGTAAGGAGAATTAGCTGTGCTGTTGTCAACGTAAGAGTTAATGATATTAAGTGCCAGGTTTATAGGCCATATCTGTCTTCAAGTGTTAGGTGATGTAGTATAGTGCACTTGGTTGTCTTTAGCAGGAAAAAGACCCAATAGGAATTTGATGGGAACATAATTATGCTGGTATTTTAATACACTGCTTTTTTTTCTAATATTAGATCAGTAGTAGAAATAGCAGGGGTGCTAAATGGTAAAAACTGTTCCTCCTCCACAGGAGGACCTTATACAGAAGAATGGTTCTTTCTGCTTTTGAAAAAAGGGGTAAGAAAAAAAGGGAAAGATAACAAGTCCAGTTTGAGCCATGTACATTTTAAAGTTTTTGTAGGACATCCAAATGGGATCAAATCTACAGTTAGAAAAAATGGCTTTGGAAAGTAAGAGTCAGATCAGGGTTACAGATCAGTATTTTGGAATTATTATTATTATGAAAGTAGTAGTAGAAGGCAGAGTGTCATGCAGGGGAACTGTACAGAAAGGAAAGAATCCACTGTTCAAAAAATAAGAGACAGATTAATGCAAACTTTAAAGTCTTTGGGTGGCAATGGAGGAAAGATAAGAAGAAAAGACAGTAACATGAAAGGCCACAGTTTTAGGGCTAGGACAAGGAGCATGAATGATCTAGAAAGAGCCGAAAGACAGAAACCCTCAAGAGCAAGATGAGTGAGCATAAGGGGACTGAAGGAATAAGAATTAGTAAGGGATGAGAACTCAGTACTTCAGAGATAGACAGTTTTATAAAATAAGGTGCAAGATGCTCAATCCCACATTTAGATTGGAATAACTATAAAATTAGAACATACAAAATGATGTATTTTAAGAACTCCATAATTCATGTGAGCTGCTAGCTAGATGTGGTGGCAGATGCCTCTAATCCCAGTAACTCGGGAGGCTAAGGCAGGAGGATCGTAAGTTTGGTGCCAGAGGCAGCCAGGATGACTTAATGAGACACCGTCTCCAAATAGAAAAATAAAAAATGGGGCTGGGGATGTGGCCCAGTAGTATAGCAACTGTAAAGTACATGTTGAGAGCCTGGGGTCAACTCCCAAGTACTGCCAAATAATAATAATTGTTATTATTTGAGCTGCTTAAACACATAGTCTTCTGTCTGCCAACACAAAATTAAGTCTATGTAGCATGAAGGCAGGCAGAGTACACCCTGTGTAGTCTAGATGACCATGATGCTACTTGTTTCTATCAATACCAACTTAAAACTGTGCATACCAAAAGCAACGAAGGAACACTACCCTTGTGTTACTTTAGATCACGTTACCTCACCTTTAAATCAAGGTGCACAATGTTATTCTGATGTAGATAATGAACTCCTTCAAGTATTTGTTTAATGAGTCTGATAACATCATTTTCAGAGACCATTTCAGCCAGCTCAGGTAAACATAGGTTGAAAATTTCTCCACCTGCAGCACTGAAAGAAAATTCAAATAACATCAACTTTTAAAATAATTTACCTAAAATAACATTTAAATATTATATACCTGTTAAGTAAAAGACACACAGCCATCTACACTTTAGTGTGTGTACAGTCTCAGTGACTACCAAGAGGAAAACGCATGCCATATATAACGAAAGCCACGAGAAGAAAAATAATGAGTCTCAAACTTGAGTCCCAAGTTGAAAGTCACAAGAACGGATGCTTTACACTGTTGGTATAACTTGGAGTTGTGCCGTCTGTACAATGTGCCAACAGAAGTCATAGAATTTTCTGCTTTACACTTTATAACACTGCAGAAAAAACTGTCAGCTAATAAAGAACATATATGAAAGACCCAACTGCACTTCACTTCAATCCCACCTCACCCACTGAAACTCTGAAAATTCATGAGAAGTTAACCTTAGTATCTGTCTCAAGGTATCATGGTAAAGAATCTGAGTACTGAAAAGTTTAGTTTGCTATTAAATTTAGGCCTGCAGCCTTACCATCCTGGCATCCGATCCCATCAGATCTCGGAAGCTAAGCAGGGTCAGGCCTAGTTAGTACTTGGATGGAAGACCACCTGGGAACACCAGGTGCTGTAGATTTGGGAGAAGGGCCCAGCAACCCACACCCAAAAGACAACCTGCCATTGAAAACTCTATAAATAGCAGAGAAGCACTGACACAGTGCAAGGCATGGCACGGTGTGGAGGAGTGTTTCATTTGTTGTACATAGGGTCACTGTGAGTCGGCACCTAACAACAATAATAAGATTAAAATTTAGAGTAGTAAACTTCAAAATAGAGATAGGAAGGTGAATAACAACAGGTCCTACTTTATTATTCGCTTATGAGTCAGACTTGACTAACAACAGCTTCATTACTGTAACAATTAAATTAGATACTCAATATAAAGTATTGAACACAACAGATATTGTAAGAATATAATGTGTCCAACACATGGTAAACATCAATGAACATCATTATTATAATGAACCAAAAAACATAATTCTAATCCTACCAACATCAAGCCTTTCTGAGTATGAGGCCTTCTTATTGAACTCTTAATTCTCAAGGATTTTTTAAAAAGTCTCTGCTAAATTAAAATTCATTTTTAGAAACACTATATCATAAATGTAAAAATGCCCATAATACATTCTTAGTGAAAAAACAGGGATGGATCTACAAAAGAGTAGATCATAATTTCGTTCCTAAAGGTACATATGCATAGATCAAAAAATGTTTTAAAATATAGGAATATGCTATAAAGTAAGCATAGTTTACATTATCAGTTCTATATCTTCTAAATGTAACACAATCAGTAATAAATTTTTATAATCTTTTAGCTTTTATAACACAATGAATAAACCAACTTTCATAACCAGGAAAAGTATATTAAGGATTTTTTTGCTTCTTTTGCTAACAAGATCAAACAAAATACCATAATTATCAGCTGATCATATTATCTCTTCTTCTTAGTTTGGCAACTGATTAATGTCTTTTGTAGGAGTACCATGTTTCACACAAAAGAGGGACATAGGTAGAGTTATGGGAAATAGAAAGGAAGAGTTAAGAAGAGTGGGAAAAAAAATAGGACACGGTGATGCATGCCTGTAATCCCAGTGGCTAGGAAGGCAGAGGCAGGGGGATCGCAAGTTCAAGACCAGAGGCAGTCTGTGTAATGTAGTGAGACCCTGTCTCAAAAAAAGTTAAAAAAAATGGGCTGGGGGTGCAGCTCAGTGGTATAGCACTTGCAAAGCATGCAAGCACGAGGTCCTGGATTCAACCCCCAGTACCACCAAAAAAAAAAAAAAAAAAAAAAAAGGAAGAGGGAAAAAACATATAACACAAGAAGTAAGTTGCATAAATTAGGAGAAATTGGAAACAGAAACAGATTAGCAGACAAGCAGACACTCCATTAAAACAATGTACTCAGCCAGCAGCAAAGAAAAAGTATCCGTAAAGCTCGAAAAGCCACTTCTGTCATTATCATTGCCCTGGTACAGTCAAAATTTGTCGTTCTTTCTCTACTAAGAACAGTATGTCCCTTGAAGAGACATCAACCAACAAACTTAAAAATTCAGAGTGTTTGTCCTCATTTGCTTATGCTTTGGTTCATGTGTTATATGTGAGTCTATGTTAGTAGTACAGTTATTCTGTTATATAAAGCTATATGCTATACACTATCTGGATCTAAACTTTCTAGCTTTCTCAAACACAGTTTAAGAATTAGTAGGAAATAGAGAACATCTTTTAGGAAGACATCCATAAGAAAAGAAAAATAAAATTAACATATAAAAGATTAAAATCAATATGTCTTCCTATCCAAAATGATGGATTTCTATGGGTACTAGAGGGCCTAGACTTTCATTGGCTTAAGTTTAGCTCAGTTGGGAGAGGGCTTGCTCAGCAAACCCTGTGGCCCTGGGTTCGAGCCCCAGCACCACAAAAATGAGAGAAGGACCTGGTAGCCCACTCCCAAAACAATCCTGAAACAATCAGCCATTGAAAACTCTATGAATAGCAGAGAAGCAAATAAACAGGCAAAGGAAAAGCTAAAAACAATCATTTAGACTTTGTACCTGGAAGGATATACATTTCTGTGGACTATATATTTTGAAAAATGAAAGATTTAATAATTATTTAAAAGTGATAAACTGATTAGAAGAACTTAAGTTTAATTCAAAAAAGTAAATTTAATTTGGTTCAAGAAGTAGGTTTAGGTTAGATGAAAGCAAAACAAAATACAAAACCAAAAATAAAATACACTTTTCAGATCTCACAGCTGTAGTAATTCCAAAGGAAAATTTTACATAATTTCATAAAATTAGCAAATGCAACAAGTGATTGTGGGCTAAATATGCATTTACTGCATCTGCATTTACTCCTTAGTTGTCTTGCAACAATGGGCTTAAACATAAATAACATCACGTGCCAGGCACAGAATCAGGGAGTGTTTTGTTCTGCTGTACATATAGGGTCACTATGAGTCAGACCCAACTCAACAGCACCTAACAACAACAATCACACTTTTAGAATTTACCCTAAAAAGCTCTCCACAAATAATGCCCATCCATGGAAGGCTGACTGAATAAAGCATGCTCCCACCATACAATGGAGTGCTATGTGGCCATTTAAAAAAATAGCTGTAATAGGGAGCTGGAGATGTAGCTCTGTGGTACAGCACATGCTAAGCATGCATGAGGCTCTGGGTTCAATCCCCAGCATGGAAAAACCAACAACAAAACAAACCAAACATACAAAAAAACAGGCATAATTATAAGAGTAAGGAAGATACCTACAAAATGACACAGAATGGTTTCTGAGATATATTTAAAAGGTACAAAGGGGTATCTATAATATGCCACCTTTACTGTAACTAAGAAAGAGAAATATAAAAATATACACAAATTTACTTATTTTCCAAGAAGAGACACAAAGAATGAAAGGGGACTAGGGGTACAGCTCAAGGGTACAGTTCTTGTCTATCATGCACCAGGCCTTGGGTTCAATGCCCACCACTAGGAAAAAACAGGGGGGGTGGGGGGATGAGCCAGAAGTAAATAAATATGGTTACCTATAAAGATTAGTGGGCTGGGGTTTAGCTCAATTGGTAGAGTGCTGCTCCACACTTTCTGAGGACCCAGGTTCAATCCCCAGTACCACAAAAATGGGAGAAGGATGTGGCAGTCCACTCTTGAAACAATCCTGAAAACAATCAGCCATTGAAAACCCTATGAGGATTGCTACAAGTGGGATCCAACTCCACAGCACCTTACAATAACAATAACATAAAAGACTAATTAAGAAGAGAATAGAAATTAGGACTAGGAGCAAGATCTCGCAGTACACATTTTAATGTACCTTTCAGTTTTAAATCATGCAAATCTTACAATTTCAAAATAATTTTTACAAAGGATTTAAAAAATCAGATTGTGACATTGAATATACTCAGAAGCAAACGAACTAAACTTTGTAACTCTGACTGTACCCCCTTAGTAGGCAAAAAGAGTTCAATAAGAATGGCAAAAAGGGGGCAGGGGAGCAAACTTTACTAAATGATTTACTAAATAATTTGTAGTGGTATTAGTATTCTTATGTGGAAACTGGGGCTGGGGTTTGGCTCAGTTGGTAGAATGTTGCTCTGAGCTCTCTGAGGCCCTGGGCTCGATCCCCAGCACCACAAATGTGGAAGAAGGATGTAGCAATCCACTTTCAAAGTAATCCCCAAACAATTAACCATTGGAAACCCTATGAAGAGCAGAGAAGCACTTACATAGTGCCAGGCATGGTACAGTGTCAGGGAATGTTTCCTCCTGTTGTACACAGAATCACTATGAATTGAACCCAATTCCACAGCACCAATGATGAAATATTTTGTATATACTAATGAATAAGATAGCCTGCAGCGGTAGCCCTGTGGCATCCGATCCCCTCAGATCTCAGAAGCTAAGCAGGGTTGGGCCTGGTTAGTACCTGGATGGGAGACCACCTGGGAACACCAGAAGCTGTAGGCTTGGGAGAAGGACCTGGCAACCCCCTCCCAAAAATCAATCTGCCATTGAGAACCCTATGAACAGCAGAGAAGCACTGACAATAGTGTTTCCCCTGTCGTACAGAGGGTTGCTATGAGTCGGATACCGACTTGACGGCACCTAACAACAACAACAATGAATAAGATAAATGGGTAAGTGGTATTGAGGCCCAAGGTTTTCACTGTGGGATAAGTGAGATAAAAATATAGCATATGAAAGGTGACAAAGAACTCTGTGGTGATTGACCTGAATTGGAGGTATGAAAATGAACTCATGGTTTTTTAAAAATATGATTTTCTAACGCTATTCTTAGATAAAACCCAGAAACAATTATCAATAAATCTTTAAAATCTAGCACCTATATCTCAGTTTCTAAATACCATTCTCCACTGAAAACCAGAACTTCTTGGACAGTTGACTGACAACAGGTACGAGCCAGGGAAGACGCAAAGGACCCTGGAAATCTTGGTGTGCATAAATCAAGGAAATCGTCAAACACTAAAGAAATTACATCAACAAGACACAGGAATTAGCTTGAAAACCTACTGAACAACTGATAAATTTGGGACAATTTCAGCATGAAAAAAATAGTGGCAGAAATTATTGTTGTTGTTGTTAGGTGCCTTCAAGTCGTGTCCAACTCATAGCGACCTTCTTAGGGTTTTCAATGGCCGATTGTTTGGGGACTGTTTCAGGAGTGGACTGCCACATCATTCTCCCATTTTTGTGGTGCTGAGATTGAACCTGGGTCCTCAGAAAGTGCAGAGCAACACTGTACCAACTGAGCTAAACCCTAGCCTACAGAAATTATTGTTGCTGTCATAACAACACTCTTAGGGTTTCAATGGCTAATTGTTAGGGCCCATTAATTAAAACACAAATGGGTTATTTTAATTAATGTTATTTGTTGGCTTAATTAACAAAACCATGAATTCAGTGATATTAAAATAGGAGGAAAAAGGGAAAAGAAGTACTTTTTTCAGAAGAATTCCAACTTAATTAAATTTAGGAATAGGCGCAATGGCACACACCTATAATCCTAGTACCTCTGGAGGCCTTGGAGGCAGGAGGATCACAAGTTTGAGGCCACAGGCAGTTTGTATAACTTAGCAAATCCCTGACTTAAAATTTAAAAAAGCCATGCACAGTGACTCATGCCTGTAATCCCAGTGACACAGGAGGTAGAGGCAGGAGGATCATGAGTTTGAGGACAGAGGCAGCCTGCATAATGAAGCAAGACCTTGAAACACACATAAAAAATTAAAAAATAGCCTGTGAACGTGACCCAAGTGATAAAGCACCTGCAAAGTATATGCAAGGCCCTTGGATTCAACCCCCAAGTACCATAAAAAATAAATAAATAAAAATAAAAACAAAAAATGGGCTGGGAATGCAGACTAGTGGTACAACACTTCCAAAGAATGTGCGATGCCCTGGGCTGAGCTCCCCAAGTGCTGAAAAAATTAATTAATTAATTAGGGAATAATAGGATTTGAAATCACCATTTTCTAACATTCACTATAATACCTAAGTCATATCAATGGTTACTGAAATCACTGGATGAAAAGCTGTTAAAGAAGAGGATATTTACAAGGTCTCTAAATGTCACTATACAAATTACTTATTAATTACAAACGGAATATATTCTTTCACATTACAACAAATCAGTATATTCATTTATAAGCTGATTGCAGGAAAAATCTATTTTTGGCACAAAATATTGATTTTTTAAAAATTAATATATAAAGAAATATCTTTATCCTTAAAATAACTAAATAACGAGGCTAATATACTTTTAAATTCAAAAAGGCAACAATGCAAGTTAGGTACTAAAAAGTATTACTGTACGTATCAATACTTTTTTCTAAAAGGAGTTATTTTTAATTTGCTCTAAAATAGATATACTTTATTCAACATTATCAGAACCTAAAACAAACTAAGCATTAATTGACTTGATTTTTCCAATTGTTACAGATGTTCAAACACTTTATATCTTTGTAATGTGTCAAATGTTCATGCAAAGAAGATACTACTTATG
This sequence comes from Pedetes capensis, assembly GCA_007922755.1. Taxonomy (NCBI): domain Eukaryota; kingdom Metazoa; phylum Chordata; class Mammalia; order Rodentia; family Pedetidae; genus Pedetes; species Pedetes capensis. The sequence continues at coordinate 10,739 of VMDO01003143.1, forward strand.
AATCATTTGCCAATGTACTGATTAACAAATCACAGGTATCTTAACCACCCGCTACTCACACCACCTCATGAATTGATGAATACTTGGGTGTTTTCAATTTTTCACTGACAAGAAGTATGTTTTACTTCTTACTACTACAATTCCTAATACAGTGCTTTACACATCACAAGCACTGTGTTTCTTTAACAATGTTCTAGGTATACCTTCATGTAGGTTACCTTTCTATTCTTGGACCGTTTCCTTGTGTTTTTCAAATAGACAAAATACATAACTGGTTTTAATTCTCTTCTCCCATTAAGTTGTTTTTCCAAAAAAATCTCAATTTCTATGCCATTAGCAATATAGAAGTATATTCATTTCCCAACATTCCCCAAATATTATGTTATCATTTATTTATTTCCTGCCATCAATTAGTTTTTGTGTATAAGTGTGAGGCTATAATTCTGCCTTGTGAAAATACTTGAATGTAAACTACATCTAATATTTTATCAACAGGCCTCACTACAAGTTCTTGTCATACTTTTATCACTCTTCTTGTTGACATTTCAAGTCACTATATCCTACCAGTTAAAATAGGTAACTTATATTTATTAAAATATATACTTACTATTCCAGTATCAAAATGATTTCAGTTGTATTTTCATAGACCTCATGAAGATTAATCACATGGGGACAGGACTTTGCTAATTCAAGTACAGCAATCTCATGTAGAATCTCTGCTCGGCAATCCTGTCCTCTTCTTCTCTTTTTTAGAAATTTTGCAGCATACTCTTGGCCAGTAGATTTTGATATACACTGTCTAACCACAGCAAACTTTCCTCTGGGAGGGAGAAGAAAATGACAATCAAGTTTTAACTTTCTCACACAGTATAACATTAGTATCTTATAGGTATTGTATACCTCCAAAGTAAAGCCAATTCTTCCAAATATTCATCCCATTAGGAATTTGTCTTTATTCTTTAAGGTCAATCAAGTATCATATGTATTTTTACAAATTTTACAGTGCTATCACATAAACATGTAAATTACAAATTATAACAGTAAGTTAAGGCAGAATTATATTTATTCTTCATTATAAATATGATGTTATCATGCAAATGGCTATCTCATTTGCAAACCAACTTCATGTCATACTTTTTTTTTCTGCTGTTAACTGGGAGTTGAGCCCAAAGTCTCAAACACACTAGGCAAGTGTTCTCTCACTGAGTGGTTCCCCAAGCTCCTTTTATATTTTGAGACAAGGCCCTGCTAAATTGTGCTGGATGCCTCTGGCCTTGAACTCATAACCCTCCTGCCTCAGCCTCCTGAGTCACTGGGATTATTGGCATGCTTCACAATGCCCAGTTTCCATGGCACACTCTGGATATATATTACTGTTTAATTATCATACAATTCTATAAGTAAACACTGCTCTAATTTTGCGGACCACAGAGAAGATACATAATTTGGTCAGGGTGAAGACTTAAACTTAGGTTTATTTGCAATCATTTTACCTTTCTTAGGGCATTAACTAATAACAGTTATTGACATGCATACTCAGAAAAATATATGCATGTCCTTAAATAGTAGCTTTACATTGTATTCCTCAGAGTTTTCAGACTTAAAAGGCTGTCCAACAGTAACAACCAACACAACTGCCACTTCCTCCTCCTCTTTTTCAGTACTGAGAGGTTGAACTCAGGGCCTCACGCACAGTAGGCACTCCACCACGAATGAAGCCACATCCTCAGACCCCTTTTTGTCTTTTTTGTACTCTGAGACAAGGTCTGGCTAAGTTGCACAAACTGCCTCTGGCCTGAATCCTATGATCCACCTGCCTCAGATTCCCAAGACACTGGGACTACAGGCTTATGTTATGCTGCCCATGGGGTCCATAAACCTTCCAAGCCTGTGTCTGGAGGACTTGAAATTAAGAACCTCCATCATAAGGCTCAAATAACTCTGGTACTAACAAATCAGGTATAAATCGAAAATCTTCAGAAATTAACTTTTGTTCTACAGTTTGGCCCAGTTCCCCTCAGAATACATACCCCTAACACAGAATATAAGCTCTTAGAAAGTAAAACAACTTTTTAACGTCCTTGGTATTTGGAGGAAGAAATAAACTGCTTGATCATACTTTACTTAATATTCCCAAGAACTAGGATGACAAAGATTCCTATTCTTCCCAAATTTCCTCAAAATTGATACCAATGAGAAGTATAAGAAACCAAGCAAAAAATGTACAGCTAGTCATGAAAAAGAGTACCTTAGCTATAATTTGACTCCTACATTTGTTAAAATCTACCACAAGTAAGTATGTTTGCATGTACAAATCTGATTCTTTGAAAAAGAAGTTTTAAGATTTGAGAATATTTAATTTTAACTACAAAATATCTTCCCATTCTACGCAAAAGGAATACAAATTGGTACATAATCAAAGTGAACATACAAAAAAGTAAATCAATCCTTTAACTTCATATTCAAAATCACTGGTGTTTTATAAATTTTACACTGGATAAACTGAGTCAGAATAAGATTTGATGGCACAGGCAAGGTCATATATGGAATTTGAGTGCCAAGAATTAAACTGTGGAATGTGAATTTCTAACCACTTCAAAGCAGTTCTTCCCTTTAAAATATATTTTTTTCCTCTAAGAGGCTTAACTCACTTCTGCCAATTCTTTCTTACGGTTAGAAACAAAAACTTGTTTAGAAAAGAAAGGAAATTTTGAGTTTTATGAAAAGATTCATCTTGTAAAATTTAGGAAACAAACTAGTTAGGAAAGAAAATTGTGCATCTGAAAAAAAAATAGTTTAAAATACCAACTGTGACAATTTAGTTTTGCTAAAATTATGTGATTATATCTATAAACTAGAATTCTCTCAGAAACAAAGAGTAGGTAACACTTTTATCTAATTGCATCAGGTATTCCTGAGACTTTCTTAAACTAGTATAGTACTTATTAACCAGGACAAAGGTGACCAATCGACATCATTTATCTGTCAATGTTTACCACAACATAAAAACTCCATGAAGGTAAGGTGTATGTCTGACCTAATTACTACAGTAACTATAAAATCTACATTTAGCTAACACATAACAGAAACTGAAATATCTGTTGAATGAATGCTAGAGTTATGTACTTATAATAATATCACATACTGCGCTAGTTTTTATTTTGTAGTGAAGTATTTGGATTTTTAAGTTTGAGATTCCAATAAAATTATACATGTGAATATATCATTTATATACTGTGAAACAAGGCAAATATTGCTATAATTATCAGATGCCGTAGGGGAAAAAAATCAGTATGTTTTCTATGATAAAATTCTAGTTGTACTTGATAAGTGTCAAAAATAAACCAGGCCTGACTGTACATGCCTGTAATTCCCAACACTTGGAAAGTTGAGACAGGATCTCAAGTTCGAGGCCAGCCTGGGCTACACAGTGAGCCCTTGTCTCAAAAAAACAAACAACAAAACCAAAACAAAAACAAACAAAAAAGTATCAAAAATAATCTTTAATATATGATGTTCTTACCAAACTTAATAGAAAAACATTCAAGAAACTCAAAACTCTTAGCAATAATACTGAATATATAACCACAAAAGGCAAGGCTGACTAGATTTCCCAGCAGTGAAAAGGTCTTACAGTTACCCTTCTGCATTCTAGAATACACAATAAAATGTGAAGGGATGGGGAGGGTAAGCCACAAAGGAAGCTGACGTTTATTTCTGAATCTGCCTCACCCTTTTAACCACAAGCCCTATGAAACTTTGCCTCAGTTGGGGGAAGGGTAGAAAATACCCAACATGTTTAAAAACAAGAACAATATGAGTTTTTTGAGAACAGTAAAATGAACTTGAATAACTTGTATGTATTTTCTTCTAGATTGCTAAAGAAAAATAAATCCTTTTTAATAAATTAATTTTTAAAAGCCAGTTGATTTAAAAAGATAACCTTTGTAGTTCTCCACATGCTAAAATTAGATGTTTACATACTACAAAATGGGCAAACCTCAAGAAAAACAAGATTATGATCCAAATCTCCACGTTCCATAGCATATTAAGATTGGTTACAATAATGAAAATACTTTAAACAAGTTCTTGCCAGAAAAAAAGCAATGATTTTTAATTCATCAAGGTCTAAAAGTAAATACATCAATTTTTAGCATATGACTCAGCCCATGATAATTCAAAGATGCTACTGAAGTCTCATCCATGAAGATACAAGACATAGGATATTATCAACTTAATTTGTTTTAATCAGATTCTATTATGAATTTTTGCTCTAAAATATTAAAAAGCATACTGATTCAAATTTGTGACTGCTAATTATGACATCTCATTTATAAAGCAATTTCAAATTTTTGATGTTGTCCTCAAAGTTTAGGTTCTCCAAAATCTTTAAAGAAAAATTATTTTATGTACTTTCTACTTTCCTTAATACCTCTTATTTCGCAAAGTTAATTTAATAAATATAAGTAAATTTATGCATTAAAAAAGTAAGTTAAGCCAGGCGCAGTGGCGCATGCCTGTAATCCCAGCAGCTTGGGAGGCGGAAGCAGGAGGATCGTAAGTTTGAGACCAGAGGCAGTCTGCATAATTTAGCAAGACCTTGTCTCAAAAAGTAAAAAAATGGGCTGGGGGTGCAGCTCAGTGGTCCAGCACTTGCAAAATCATGCAAGTGCGAGGCCCTGGGTTCAACCCCCAGTACTGGAAAAAAAAAAGTAAGTTAAAAAAGTAGAAAAGAATGCCTTTATTATTTGTACTGTTCAAAGCTTTCTATAACCAAATGCCTGCTCAGAGCAGTTTCCAGATATTTTTGCAATAAAAAGGAACTCTGAAACATTTAGTCCACTTTCTCTCTTAATAAAAAGGGAATCACACAACTAAATAGATCACATAACTTTAGATCTAGAGCAAAGCCAGGTCAACTAACTTTCAGCTCAGTCTGTTTCTACTAATATATGATGACATAGGATTTGACATGGCTATTGGGGAAAAAAAGAAGGAAAAGGAAGGGAGGGAGGGAGGTAAAAAGGAAAGTGGAATGGAGCAAGGAAGGAATCTTAATAGAATCTACTGGAATCTTAAACTTCATCGATAATCTCCTTGTACTCTAAATGGTAAGATATTAACAATGTTGTGTCTAAGCTGCTAATTGTAAGAGAGACAGTAAAAACTAAAGTGTTCCAAAAGAGGGTAATTGCATCAAGAAGGCTGGAAATCAGATCACATGGTGAAACTTAAGGAAAGTGGCAATGTTGTTGCTGTTAGGTGCTGTCCAGTCAGTGTCTGACTATGTACAACAGGCGTATTCATAGGGTTTCCAATGGCAGATTGATTTTTGGGAGTGAGTTGCTGGGTCCTTCTCCCAAGCCTATAGTACCTGGTGTTCCCAGGCGGTCTCCCTTCCAAGTACTAACCAGGCCTGATCCTGCTTAGCTTCTGAGATCTGACAGGATCGGATGCCACAGTGGTAAGGCTGCAGGCACTGGCAATGTTTGTTGTTGTTGTTGTTGATAGGTGCCGTCGAGTCGGTATCCGACTCATAGCGACCCTCTGTACAACAGGGGAAACACTATTGTCAGTGCTTCTCTGCTGTTCATAGGGTTTTCAATGGCAGATTGACTTTTGGGAGGGGATTGCCAGGTCCTTCTCCCAAGCCTACAGCACCTGGTGTTCCCAGGCAGTCTCCCATCCAGGTACTAACCAGGCCTGACCCTGCTTAGCTTCAGAGATCTGACGGGATCGGATTCCACAGGGCTATGGCTGCAGGCGGCAATGTTTAGCTATGCTCAAATATCTGAAGGACTTTCACATGGTTATATATTGTAATGCAGTTACAAAAGGAGAACTAAGTCTATTGGGTAGATATTAGCAGAGAAGAAAACAGAATATTTTATGCCTATGAGATATGATAACCTTTTTATTTTGCAAAAGAAAGGTTGCATCCAACATCTGCAAAAGTGAAAAAGCCAGGAATTGCCTCTACTATAAGACAAAAGATCACCAAAGAAAGGATTACTTTTCATGGTTCAGTCAATTTCTATTTTCACACTGAAATTTTCAAAGGTAAAATTAATCATACTGTTACTATACATCAATTCAGATTTCGGAGGTAGAGAGTTTCCTACATCACAGGCATTCATATTGAGTCTGAACAACAGGTTGTTCAGGAAAAATTAGAGGAATGATTGCTGTATTGTATAAAAATATATATATATATATACTAAATATCAGAAGACCACTGAAGGCCTTCCAATGCAAAGATTCTATGACTATTCAATGTAAAATACAGGCAACAAAAAAATACTCTTTCTTAAAAGTAATGATAGATTCAGACCTAAATAATTTCTTGAAAGCATTTTCTTAAAATACCTTCTTAATTTCTTTAAATTATTATTAAAGGTTTTAAAAATTATCTTTTAATATACCATTGAAACATCCAAATGTTTTGCATGCAAAATCTGTATGCTAGAAATTATGAACTGTGCTTTTATACTTAAATCTTAGTTGATAAAGTAGATACGAAAACCCCCATTTTGCAAAAGAAAGACTGCACCTAGTATCTGCAAAAGTAAAAAAGCCAAGACTTGCCTGTACCATAAAAGGACAGGATTATTTTCCATGGTTTGGTCAATTCTTGTTTTCACATTGAGATTTTCAAAGATAAAAATTAATCATACTGTCTTACTGCCTATCTATCAATACAAACATAGATTTAGTAAACCAGTTTAACATAAGCCAAAACATTTACTTTCATAACTAAAATCACACTGAAGATAAAATTGGCCAGCATCTTCCAACTCTTCAATAATCACATTTAGTTTAAAGCTGGGGCTAGGGTTTAGCTCAGTTAGTAGAATGCTGCTCTGCACTTTGAGGCCCTGGGTTTGATTGCCAGCATCACAAAAACAGGAGAAGACCTGGTACCCACTCCCGAAACAATAAGCCATCAAAAACTCTATGAATAGAAGAGAAGCAGTAATATAGTGCTGGGCATGGCACAGTGTCAGAGTGTTTCATTCTGGTGTACCCAGAATCGCTATGAGTTAGACCTGACTCAACGGCACCTAACAATAAAAAGGTTAAAGTTAAGAAGACCCTGAATAGATTAACAAGTAGCTTGGCAGAGCTTTTATTACTTTCATACATATTAAAATGGTAGTACTAAACAATCTGATAATATCAGGTCCCTCCTTGGCCTTAAGAAATTTACATACTGCCAGAATCTGTACAGGCTTTTACTTACAGAACACTCATCTTTGTGATTCAGAACTCCAAAATCAGATATGAATTAACTATTTTTGGTCAATATAGGAAAAAAGTGTGTATGAGAATCTCCCTATCTCTTTTCCAGCCAATTTTTTAAAAAGTACTAAACAAAAATGTATAATACTGTATTAAGCACTTTACAAATAACAAATAATCTAAACCTCAAAACAACCAAATAAAATAGGTACAATTATCTTGATCCTTTCTTCAGATGGCATGGAGAGGTACAGTAATTTAATTGACATCAATACACCTAAGAAATGGCAGAGCCCAGATTTGGACCTGGCAGTCCACTATGGCAAGTTGCCTCTCCCCGATTCACAGCCTCAGATAAGAACTAAGATTGGAGACTCCAAAGCTAGGTGGGACATTTAACAAGAACTCATTAACCTCTACAGATCTGATTTTCAAGTCAGTTAAGACTAGCTCCCATATAACAGAGATGATGACTTTTCTTTCTAATCATTATTAATGGTTCAAGGTGAGTTTTCTAATAGAAACAGAAATCCAAATTTTGAATTATATAGCACATATAAAGTCTCCCTACCTTCCAAGCTCTTTAGATGTAAGTATATAGAAATTATTAAAGTTTTCCATTTTCATTGGAGTTTGAGGAGTTGTAGTTAGCAAGCCTGAGATACTCCGGCAATCAAATCTTCTCCGTGACATGTTAGATGATTCCAAGATAAGCTTCTCTTGTTACTTATTTTTTACCTATTTAAAAGAAGAAAAGATAGAGAATATAACTTAAATGTAACTAAGAAAAAAGATGTTATCTTAGGCAGGATGTGCATTACATTACACAGCCCAAATATAGCAATAACGACGAAGGACAAAAAAAAAAAGATGATGATCATGATCATGATCATGATCCACATGTGCCATGTGCACATTCAACGCACAAGGAGGAAAAACTAGAAGCACACATAAACCAATGATATCTCTATGGCTCCTGAATAAAACCACTAACTTCATTTCAGAATAAAACTGTAAAAATCCTCTCAACTTCTTTTTTTCCTCCCAACTTCTTAACAAATAGTTATGATAAAATTATAATACAAAGAATCAGTTTTATTTTAAACTCTCTTTCTTTAAAGGTATAGCTTTCACACAACTAGGCAACTAAACATACCCAGTAAAAATTATTCATTTTAATTTCACATGGCCAAACAAATTTGGTGACAAATTCATATATTGTGAGTTATATTACTGACCTGTGAAGGATTACAAGAAATTGAACTTGTTTCATGGATTGACTACCTTTCAAAACTACATTCAGAAACTCTCCTAGATTGTAGAGTCTTTTCTTTGGCAGAACCTAGCACATAGCCTACCATGCATCAGAGTTCAATCATTTTACTCGATCAATGAGTGGCTAATCATAAATACTGCCTTATTCCAGAGTTCTAATCTATATATGAAGTTCACATTGTCTGGAATTTTGTGATATTTCATGCATCCAGTTTTAACATCAAAACTACTATTTTGTATTAACTGAGTTCATGAAATTATAGCAAACTATATATTTCAAGATACTTCTGATTTTCTGCTATGCCTGCCTAATACAGAGATCAAGCACCATTCTTCTAGCACCTCCTTACAATCACCCTAAGCTGTGTTCCTTCTTTGGCACATCCTCCCCCTTATTTCCTGCTTGGTATCTACTGTTATTTTCCTGCATTCAAATGCCAAGTATCTTCTACTTAGCAAACAGACAGTGTGATTAATGTTCAGTGTTTTCAGTTCTATACTTTCTTTTTCTGGTTTTACTGTCAAGAATCATTGGGTCTTTGGGAGAAACTAAGTTCTAATCAGTTTTGGGGTACATCACTAAGAGTCTAAGGGTAGCAGTCCAACATGCAACAAGTAATATCGGGACTGAATCCCTGGGGTCTGAATTCCATTTATCCATCATACCAGGAATGAGCTTTTAAGTTTGTTTTCTTTTTAAATCCCCTACCATATTAGTCAAAGCTGGGATTTAGCTCAGTTGGTAGAGCACTGCTTTGCAGTCTCTGAGGTCCCGAGTTCGATTCCCAGCACCACAAAACTGGAAGAAAGACGTGGCAATCCACTTCCAAGGCAATTCCGAAACAGCCAGCCACTGAAAACCCTAAGAGGGTCGCTATGAGTCAGACACAACTCGACGGCACCTAACAGTACCAGCACTACATTAGTGCATCTTTTGTTAAAATAATAGAATTCCTAAAGCAGAGAGTATTACAGTATCAGCATAGAGTATTACATGTTAAGAGACAAGGAACATGCATGTGCATGTGTTTGGCCTCTCTCCCTCTTTTTATGAAGTCACCAGGATTCAATCATGGAGGTTCACACTAATGATTTTATTTAATCTTAAACACCTTCTAGTGGCTCTACCTCTAAATACCATAGTTAGATTCCACCTCTTAATACCTCAGAATGGGAACAAATTTCAACTGAGTTCAGTAGGACAAAACGTATTCAAACCACAGTAGCTACTATTCTAGGCTGAACTGTTCTTTCCAAAATTTTATGTTGAAATTCTAACCCCTCAGACTCTCACTGCCTTTGGAGATGGGGCCTCTTATGGTAGTGATTAGGTTAGAATGACATCATTAAAGTGACCCCTAATCTAATATGATGGTGTCTTTATAAGAAAAAGTGATAAGGACAAAGAAATACGTGAAAGATGTAAAAAAAATTAGAAGAGGGCCATCTACAAACCAAGGACAGAGGCCTTAGAAGAAACTGACCCTTTTGGCACCCTGATCCAGAACTGTGAGAAAGTATATTCCTGTTTGTTAAGTCATACAGCAAAACTGCTATTAAAAAAAAAAAAATGAGGCGCAGCGGCATGGCACATGCTTATAATCCCACCAACTCAGAAAGTCAAGGCAGAAAGCTCCTAAATTTGAAGCCAGAGGCAGCCTAAGCAACTTAGTGAGACCCTGCCTCAAAAATAAAAACAAATGGCTGAGTGCAGTTCTGTGGTAGAGCATTTGCCTAGTATGCACCAGGTCCTTGGTCCCCTATCCTGAAAAAAAAATTCTAATATATAGGAAGAGATGCAAATATCATAACAAACATTTGTTCTTTTCAATAGAATTACCTGGCTATATGTCATTTAAATCAAATAAACCACCACAGACCCAGGAGGCTAAAACAGGAGGATTGCAGGTTTGAGGTCAGAGGCAGTCTGCACAATTTAGCAAGTCTTTTGTCTCAAAATTAAAAAAAAAAAAATTAAAAAACAGCTAGAAGTGTGGCTCAGCGGTGGAGAGTTTGCCTAGCACGTACAAGGCCCTGTGTTTAACCCTGGAGTATTGGGGGAAAACATAATACCATAAACATGGTCCCTTTTTTCCATCCCCAATGTACATGCCCACCACGACTGGGTGGAAGGACTTATCACTACCTTGACAACACTTGCCTCATTCAGACTTAATTCTGGAAACACCAGTGTAATGAAGATGAAATGGAATTTTACTGTGATTTACTTAGCATTTCTCTCACTACCAGTGAGGTAAGCTTCAATTCTGCTACCTCTAAAGTATGGATGATAACAGAATTGATCTTGCTGAGCTCTAAAGATTAAAAATCAAAATATGACAAACTCTTGTAGAATTACACTAGTACAAGTGCTAGTCATGATGGCACATCATGACTGTTCTTTTAAAAATAACAATAACATTTACCCAAAGGTACTATCTCTGCCACTCTTGAGTAGCTGTACCTTGTCTATATACACAACATTTACCTCATTAGCCTAAGCTCAACTCTTAAAACTCTTTTCATTTTCCATTTTGATTAACTATCTTTGTATCTTCTTAGTTGTGACAACATTTGGTTTCACTCGTCACATTTTATTATTTGAAAAATCAATATGGATATCAATTTCTATGCTCAAACAGTTTGAGTATTTTTTTAAATATCATCTTTGGGCTTTTAGAATTTTACACCTAAATTAAAAAGTCTACAATATGTATGCTTATGGTCATACTTATACAATGTGTACAGAAAGAAGTGACAGGGCTGCATCATGGATAAAACTAGGTTACATTTCCAACACTGTTCATCAATAATGGACATGCCAAATTCAATCACAGAAATAGAATTTTAGAATTCTGTCTCATTTAGATGCAAGATTCTAGGATCTTGACCTCATGTTGTAATATTCTAGTTTCAAAGTTATGTATTCATAAAAATTGTAGTAGAACTAATGTATATTTTATGAATAATCATTTTATGCTCTCAATTTTCGAGAGTCATTATGAGTCTTTGATACGTTCAAAGATTTCTGTTCAATTAAGCATAATTTAAAAGAGCTAAAAAATACTTCAAAAATTTTATGAATCCTAAAGTCCAACAATAAGGAAACAATTTAATGTACCTAAATAGATTATTATACATCCAATAAAAATTGTGTTCAAGTACTATTTTTTGACTCACAATATTAAGTGAGAAAACAAAGACATAAAACTTTATATAATGCATAGTATGATAAATCTGTTAGTGAACTATAAAAATAAATAGAAGAAAAAATTGGAAAATTACAGCAAAATGTCATCAGTGGTTACCTTTGTTGAGACTCTAAGGAGTATTTATAAGGTCCTATGTTTAAGTTATCTTACGCTAAAGTACTACTTGAATAATTAATAAAAACAAATACCTTTGGGTAAAAAAGATGGCTGTGACTCCCTTCATATCACATGAGACTGAATATTTCTGAAACCTAAAATAATAATAATACTTATTCCAATAATTTAACTGGTACATTCTTCCTTATGGAAAAAAAGCTAGCTATGAATATATGACCAGAAAAATTCAGAATCTTAGCCATTGGCAATAGCAAAAGGTATTAACATGGTAAGAATTTACTTTGCCTGGCCACCATTCATGAGGGTTTTAAAGGCCTCAAAATTTTCTCTTCATTTACATGTAGCTGATCGTATTCATTATCCAAATCATAGGTCGGTTCTCATGTGGAGCATATGTAAGAATTAGGGTTGTATACTTGTTTAACACTGCACAGAAAATACACCAAGTTCTGAATTAACTTATGGCTTTAATTCTATGTGATTAGTAACAATCAGTAACCCTAAGACATATGCCTTTATTATGGGTATTACTTGTGAAAATCCAGACTCATCCTGGGACCCTCTAAAAACTACAAAATGTGATATTCTAATATTCTAATGAAAATTACATTTGGTAAGGCCTATTATTAGTTATATTAGGAGGAAAGGGAGCTTAGATTTTTTAAAAAGGATTTGAAATGGATAATGATCATTTAAACAAAGCCTTGTTAATCAATCTACTTAACAGAATTTCCTAACAGGAGACATGGGCCTGTGTTTAATTTTTACCCTAACAAATTCTATAACACAAGGATGTGTACTGCTGGTCATTATAATGGATGAATATGCCACAGGTAACTGTATGATCATAGATGTAGCTGAAAACAGTATTGGGCAATCAGCAGTTTTCAGAGACAGGTTAACACAAAAATCATTTTTAGGGTTACAATACATTTCACTCTGGCTCTGAATATGCTGTAACATAAGCAATGTCTCAGAAAAAGAGTGAGCACATTTCTGAAAACTAAACCCTAAGCTCATATACCTATTGCAAATATACCTACCTCACAACTACTTTATCCACATACCACTTCTTAAGTTCCACTTCCTTCTACTTACCGCACTTGAACCTGTCGTCACAGCCTAGATACTGTTCTATTCCTCCTTCTGCCAATTTTGTATATAGTGGAGCATGAATGTCACCTTTACCCTCCAAACCCTTTACAAACAGATAGTTGCCCTTCATATAAGACACATGAAGGCTATTGGCTGTTCTCTGTCTCTCCTTCTACAACCTAAAATCCCCACCAAATTTTCCCATTTCTAATAAACAATTCCAAGATCTTTTCTTGTATTCTACCACAATTGACCGACTTGTAACTGATTATAAATTAGCATTATGTCTTACTCCATTTGAAATTCATTTCATAGCATTTTATCAGGCTGTATCAATAAAAATAAATCATAAGGGACCTAGTAAGCAAATCTGTATTTGTACACAATTGTAGCACAAGTGCTAGAAACTATAAAAGAGCAATAGAAAGTAAGATAATAATTAAGATTTCAATTACACAGCACTACTAAGAATAATGGTGTCTCACTTATTTTAAAAAAAGTTTTCATTAACTCCCATTATAATAATTATACAATAAGAACTTAGATATGGATCAGTGAAGGAAGGAATAGAAGGAAATGTAAGATTTGATGTGGGCTCTGACTTACTTGGATGGAGAAAGCAAGAAAGATTGCAATAAAAGCAAGATGGACAATTCCTATAAAACTCTAAACAGCTCAATTTAAAAAATACTCATTATATTTATCTGAAAGTTATAAACTAAAAATGGTTTGTGAAAACAGAACATACAAAACACAATAGCAAAAACATTTAGAAAATTAAATTGCCCACTTTGATTCTTTTATTAGCTCACCAGTAGCTGCAAGCTAAAATCTTCATAGGATATGACACACAAGGCCCCTAAAGTGTAGTATATACTCACTTCACTTCCTGTCACACTCTAGTCTCATTATGTCTCTACATCCTTGTTATACTTCTTTGCCTGAAACATTCTATCTTTCCTTAAATGGCTAACTCCTTTTTTTTTCCCCTAGTGTGGGGGTTGAACCCAGGGCCTCACATATACTTTGCATGTGCTCTACTGCTGGGCTGTACTCCCAGGCCACTTTTTATTTTTGTATCTTGAGACAGGGTCTCACTAAGTTATTCAGGCTGCCTCTGGCCTCAAACCTGTGATTCTCCTGCCTCTGCCTCCAGAACTGCTGGGATTACAGGCATGAACCACTCCACCTCGCTGGCTAATTCTTATGCACACTTTGACTGAAACCCACAGGTTGATTTTAATGCCTCTCCTTTATACTTCAAATAAGAAGGCCCTTCACATATTCCCTTACCTCAAAATGTAACATGTTAAACTGCAATTGTATTTAGTGTCTAAAGGGAAAAGACCTTTTACTTCTGTGACTAAGCAAAGAGCATTGTATTTGGCCCTGGTAAGAATTTTTTAAATGTTTGATGAGCAGAATTACATGAATTATAAAACACAGCAAAATGAATTTTTAAGTACATCTATATTAAAGGGGTTAGCAAGAACTTGAGATCCACTTTGAAATTACTGAAGATTCTTTCCAGTGCAGCTAGTTGTTGTTAGGTGCCCTCAAGTCGGGTCCAACTCATAGGAACCTAATGTACAACAGAACAAAACACTACCTGACATTGTGCCCTGCCCAACACTATGTCAGTGCTTCTCTGCTATTCCTGGGGTTTTTGATGGCTGATTGTTTTGGGAGTGGGCTTCCAGGTCCTTTTCCCAAGCCTAAACCATCTAGTATTCCCAGGCAGTTTCCCACCCAAGGCCTAAGCAGGCCCAACTCTGCTTAGCTTCCAAGATCAGACAGGACTAGATGCCAGGTTGGTATGGCAGTAGACCTTCAGTTCTGCTTATTGTTGTTAGGTGCTGTCCGAGTAGGCATCCAACTCATAGCAACCCTATGTACAATACGCGAAACACTGCTGTCAGTGCTTCTCTGCTGTTCATAGGGATTTCAATGGCAGATTGATCTTTGGGAGTGGGTTGCCAGGTCTGTCTCCCAAGCCTACAGGACCTGGTATTCCCAGGTGGTCTCCCATCCAAGTACTAACCAGGCCCGGCCCTGCTTAGCTTCTCAAATCTGACGGGATTGGATGCCACAGGGCTACGGCCTGCTAGTCACTGCTTAATTCAGTATTAAGCTAAATAAAATAAGACACATTTAAAATTGCTATTAGAGAATTTTAGTTTGAAACAGGGTTGCCATGAAGTCCAGAAAAGTGGATAGAATTATTTTTATCATATATTCTAATATAAGGCCAATAGACCATTTATTTTATATTCACAAATCTTTTCAGACAAAGTGACCACTTGTTTTCATGTAAATACCTACTTCAGCTAAGAATATCAGTTTTATAAGAACTACATTGATAAAGAAATTCGGACACTTATCAAAGACTAAAAGTTAAATCTAGATCTTCATAAAGTAAATTTGAAAGGCAATAGAAAGCAAAGTAAGACACAAGATTGCAGAGAATTGATTCCTTCCTTCTAATTGAGCATTTATTGAGACGAAGTTGTCTCTAAGAAACAGAGAACTGGAGATTTCGTTATCTAGTATCTGCTAGTATGGCATATTGGAAGTAAAGGTATTGGTGTAAGGCAGGAGGATGGTGATTTTCAATTCAAGGAAGAGGTTATATTCCTTATATGTATTCTACTAACAGGTTATTGTTGTTTGTTCTAAAATACTGAATAGAAAGTATAATTCAAGGATTAACCTCCTGAAAATCACAATAGGAAGCCAACTAGACTGACTCTAGTTCAACCAGTCCAAGAGCTGAAGTCCCAGACAACAAACCTAAGCCTGACTCTGAGCCAAGACAGTAAGGTCTGCTGCTCTCTTCCCACCTTCAGAAAAAGAATTAAATCCTGTAATTGTAAACTAGGATAAGTTGATGTTGAAAAATGGAAATATAGTATGCCAAAAAAACACATAGTGCTTGTCATTCATCAAATGGAAAATTAGGTTTTTGCTATAAAATAAATTACTGTTTACTTAATAGCACCACTGAAGTACTGTTTATTCTGTAACTATTACAATGCAAAGGAATCTGATCCTTTAAGGATTAAAGAGGAAACTACCATCTCATAGTTAAAATTTTTCAATGCTTAAAGCATAACTACATGCTCTTCTTTCGTAGATGGAAAGGCTTAAGTGGTGAACCAAAATACATTGTTGTTGCTGTTGTTGTTAGGTGCTGTTGAGTTGGTCCAACTCATAGCGACCCTATGTACAACAGAATGAAACATTCTCCTACACTTTGCTATGCCCAAGCACTATGTCAGTGCTTTTCTGCTATTCACAGAGAACAAATCCTGATTGTTTCAGGATTGTATTGGGAGTAGGCTGTCATGTCCTCCTCCCATTCTTGCAGTGCTGGGGATTGAAGCCAACAGCACTCTACCTACTGAGCTAAATCCTAGCCCAAAACATATTACATATAAACATTAAAAGAAATCGATTCCTTTACATGTTTAAAATAGTAGTGAAATTGGAATTAAATGTTTGGGGAAAAAGACAAAGAAATCAAAGAAAAAATTTAATAAAGTATGCCTTAAAATTGCAGCATTTATTACAACATATTTATATAAAATATGTGCTCATAACTTAATTTATAAGAACATTTCTTTTTTTTTTTCTTTTTTCTTTCCTTTGGTGCTAAGGTTTGAACTCTGTTCAAAAAAATAGCCTTAGCCAACAGTCCGTTATAGAATATAAACCACTTTAAAATCACTGAATTTTGTCATCAACATTACAGAAAATGAAAGCAACCGAATACGTAAGTTTTCCCAAGTAGAAAGGTAATATTTAAATGACCATTACTGTTTCTGAAAAAATACATACATACAGACTATGAAACAATTCCCCCCAAAAAACAAGAATCAATTAAAATCCTTTAAAAGTCCTAAGTCAAGGCTGAGGCTGTAGCTTACTGGTAGAGTACTTGCCTACTATGTGCAACACCCTGAATTCAATCCTAAACACACACAAAAAAAAAAAAAAAAAAAAGGAAAAGAAAAGAAAAGAAGAAAAGCAGCAGCAGTAAGTCAAGAGTACTATATTGGTTTCAGCTGCCAATTTTACATACAGGAAATATGCACTATAATATACCACACATACAATTTGAAGACAACTTAAAGATTGAGTTAATTAATAATTGATTTTCTTGATTTCTTGAGTTTTAAACTGAGTCTCTAAGATTAAAAGAAAAATTTTGACAAAGAAATTTTCCCTTGTAATTATCAAATAGCTTCAAAACAAAGCTTTGGAAACATTAAATGTTCACTTAACACCAGAAAACATCAGTGCAAGCTTAAAAGTAAAACTATTTGATTAGAAATGCCTTCCATAAAATGCCTGTATCTTCTTCCAATGTTATTCATATGCTAACATAGTGATCAATTAGTCAAGACTCCACTTTCCTAAAAACTGATTTCATCTTAACCAAATTATAATTTTCTATTCAATAATCCCAAGAGAAACTGCAACCATTCTGTTTATACACAAAGACTTAGGAATTATTACAGAAGTTTTGCTTTTCTAACGTAAAGATATTGCCATGTAAATAAATATATTTTATTACAATTGTAGATACATATTTTAGAAAATCACCTAAAATGTATAATGTGTATCTTAAAACACAGCATCTACTAATAATGACTCCAATTATTAAACTATTATAACTTTTTTAAAAATTGAGTATTTGCTCAGAGTAGCAGGGGTGAAGAGTAAAGAGAGGTCTGGGACTTTGGGCACTGTTTCTATGGACTAGTTTTTTAAAAAAGGATAGTCAATTTTATAGCTTTGTAACTTAATATTTATAGAGCAAACTGTGAGAAGTTGTAGAAAACTACTTCCAGACAGTTCCCCATACAATTGTAGAATGGTGTTCGTGTGAGTAAGTTAGTTTATCTTTTTCTGTAATAAAATTGTGTTTCTGGGTTCAAAATACTAGGCTACATATGCTGCCACTTGCCCAGTCATCTCTGCAGACCTGGCTGTCTCCGTGGACTTCTCATAGACTTGAAAACTTAAACGGCCAACAACATATCGGACGTCCCTGCAGGGTTCAGCGTATGATTCGGACCATAGATGTAAACATTACGTCGCCAAACAAACGGTGAATGTGATACACAGACCTAACGCATTTAAATATTACTGAAATCTGATCTGTACGATGGTTGGATTTTTAATGTATTTGCAAATTCATGTCGGTGTGCCTCCTGTTCCACCACAAACAGGAAAAAATACTGTGCCAGCCAACAGCTGGCCATAAGTTTCTTTCAACTTTGTCTCCTCTTAGCTATCCTGGCGGAATGCAAATGAAGCGCTTTTCCCTACCATAAAACTTGAGCCTGGGAAAATGTCAAAACCACAGCCATCATGTTTGAGGATGGG
Source organism: Pedetes capensis (assembly GCA_007922755.1). NCBI lineage: Eukaryota > Metazoa > Chordata > Mammalia > Rodentia > Pedetidae > Pedetes > Pedetes capensis. The sequence continues at coordinate 29,068 of VMDO01003143.1, forward strand.
TCGCACATACAAAAGTAGTCTCAAGGGCATTAAAACAAAATCGGATTACCGAAAAGTCACTCACACAACCGCGGTCCGCCTTGTTCTCTCCTCACTGATTTTAAAAAACTTGTTCCCAAGTGGCGGCTGAAAAATGCCCCACAGGATGAGCACCAACTCTCTCCTGGCAAAAGACGGCTGTGGGCAGGACGTGTCCGCGAGTCCAGATGTGAACACGTCCTGCGTCCAGTCCACGCGAGGAACTCGGGAGGGACCCGGAGGACCACGTCGACAGGACGTGGAAGGCATGCGAGGAGCCCGCTGCGCTGGGGCCCTGCTGGGCGACCCCGGGGGGCGACGGGGCCGTCTGCGGGCGCTCGCGGGTGCGCGGACGCGCGTCCCAGCCCCAGGGCGGGGAGGACCCCGGCCGCCCCCCGCGGCGCCCCCGTCGCCCCCACGGAAGCAGGGCGGGCAGAAGTTGGAGCGGCCGGACCACCTGCGCGGCGCGAGGTCCGAGCCCACCTCCGCCGGGACGCGGCTCCGAGAGTCGCCCCCACCCCCGGTGCTGGGTCTGTGAACCGAAGCGTCAGGGGTTCGGAGCCGCAGCCCTGCGCCCACCCGCCAGGCCCGGCAGCACCGCGGCCCCGCGAGGCGCAGGACACTGACCGCTCGGGCCGCAGCAGGTCCTCTCGCGACTGCCCCCTCCGAGGGGGCTCCTGTCCCGCTCCACGCGGGCGGCCGCCACAGGACGCGGGCTCCAGCGCCAGCCAGGCGAGGCGCCCGGGAGCCCCAGTCTTGGCAGGACCCACTTTTACTTTTTCGGACAGTGCCGTCCGTGGTGACTCGGCCTCCTGCGAGGTGACTCCTGGCGACCGCAGCGACGACGATGACCGACGCTTACAGTTGAGGTTTGAAAAGTGCAGCCGCGTCTGGGGCGGTGGAGTTCGCCCGAGCGCACCCCCTCCGGCGGGAGAGCCAATCGCAGCGCGTGCGGAGGGTGGGGCTGTCACGTGACGGGCGGGGCGGGGCGCCGGCCGGCAGCGCGTGCTGTGGGGCGGGGCCCCGGCAGGGAGCGGGTGTGGCTCGCGCGGGACCCGCCAATGGCTGGGAGGCCTCGGAGCAGGTGGGGCGCTCGGGTGGTTGAGGACTGGGAGGGGGGAGGCGGCGTGCTGAGGCCACGCGCTGTGCTGGAACGCCAAGGGCGTCCTGCAGCACCTTTAAGAGTGGTCAGTCCACGAGGTGTGAATATGTGGACACCCAGGGGAAAAAGACGATGCAATATTTGCGCCAGCTGTTTTGTGTACCAAAGACCAGTTTTCAGAGTCTTTCTGGACATCTTCCTTGTGACCTGAATCTAACCCGCAAGTGGAGAGTCCAGTTTGTTACGACTTGGCAGAACTTCCTGGAACCATTAATATCGCTTGGAGTTTTATTGGAGCCTGAGCTCCACTGCTGATGTCCTCTGCTTTGGGGAATGTTGCCTTGACTGGACGCAGTATAGGTAGATAATAGGTTTTCATTTGCTCTGCTAATCAAAAAGATAAAAGCCTGCAACATCCTACTCAGGATCTGTTATCTTTTTTTATTTTTTATTTTTTGGCAGTTTTGGGGATCGAACCCAGAGCCTCACATGCTAGGCAAGTGCTCTACCATTGAGCTACATGCCCAGCCCTCAGGAACTGTTGCTTCTTGAAAACAATGAAATAGTCAAAAGTTTCATGCAAGACACACTTGTTTTACATGTATATAAGATCTTAGATTACACATATTAAATATTGTTGTTAGGTGCCGTCAAGTCGGTATCCGACTCATAGTGACCCTCTGTACAACAGGGGAAACACTATTGTTAGTGCTTCTCTGCTGTTCATAGGGTTTTCAATGGCAGATTGATTTTTGGGAGGGGGTTGCCAGGTCCTTCTCCCAAGCGTACAGCTTCAGGCAGTCTCCCATGCAGGTACTAACCACGCCCGACCCTGCTTAGCTTCTGAGGTCTGACGGGTTCCGATGCTACATGGCTACAGCTGAAGGCACATATTAAATAGACATATGTATAACCTAGGATTGTTTGCAGAGTATATTCTCAATAACTGTGGAAAACTACTGAGAAAAGATCCTAGGACTGGAATTGTCCTTTTAACAGTATTTTAATGGGGGAAATTTTCCTGTTCTATCCCATTAAACCAAGCAAATTCCCATCAAGCCATCTGTTTGCTCTTCCACACTATATTTTCCCCATGATAAAGGCATTGAATGCATCATAGACATCTCATGAAGTCTGTTTTTACTTACACTGAGTCCTGCTCTCAGTTTAATGCATCTATCCTCCAAGGCTTGTCAAGTGGAGAATACTGCATCTGTCTAAATTCTTAGTGCTAGCAATTGGGCTGCCTAGAGATGTGTAAAGTCAGGATGGAAACAAACAGAAAGCCACAAACTGAAATTGATATTTCCGATGTCTTAAGAGTCTACAGACTGATGAAGCTGTTCCCATCTTTTCTCTCATAAACTCAGGTGCTACAGCCCAGAGGTCCCCGTGCCAGGGATGGAGCCAGTACTCTTTTAGGGTTGCAGGATTGCATCCTTATGGTGGTTTTCAGTTTCTGTGTAACTCTGGACCTTAATTTCATCAATCAATCAATCATCAGCTTTTAGCAATCTTACACTCAACCTATCTTCCCTTCTGTCACCAACTCAGTGTGACCTCACACCTAGACACAGACCTTTTTCTCTCCATCAGCACTTTAAACTAGCCCTGTGGGTCAGAATTCCTCTGCTCTAATCCATCAGCTACCTAGGGGCCTTTTCATGGCTTACATTTTCTTCTGCCTTGGCTTCAGCTTTTCAGCATCCTCTTCATCACCTCTTCATTAATTTCCTATCTTTAAGAAGATTGTTGTTGTTGTTGTTAGGTGCCCTCAAGTCAGTGTCCTACTCACAGTGACCCTACGTACAACAGGCAAAGCACTATTGTCAATGCTTCTCTGCTATTCTTAGGGTTTTCAATGGCTGATTGTTTTTTGGGAGTGGGTTGTTGGGTCCTTCTCCCAAGCCTACAGCACCTGGTGTTCCCAGGTGGTCTCCCATCCAAGTACTAACCAGGCCCGGCCTTGCTAAGCTTCTGGGATCTGACAAGATCAGATGCCACAGTGCTGTGGCTGCAGGTTTAAGTTTACCTTCCCAGAAGTCAGAAATATTTGCTGATTTCTGCTTTCTGCTCTTAGCTTCCTCACTTGTTTACCCTGTGTTCCTTGGTGCAGGGCATATATTAGTTCCATGTGTTCTCCTGATCGCTCATTGTGGTTCATATAACAAGGATCCTTGGTTCTGAGGAGGAGATTGTACCATCTATGCCCTTGCAAGAAAATTCAGGACACCACACATCCCTCCATTCAGCCTTATTTACCTAAACACCTTCATAGCCACATTGAAGATGTATATTCTTGCTCTTATCTCTTGAGTAGGAAATCCTCATGTGGTGTGGTGGTCATTGTGTGGTCATTGCCTCTGACCACACAGATTTTAACAAGGTGATCATCCTTGAATGCCACATACTGATCAGGGATTGGTTGTTATAGTGGAATTGGATTTTTCACCCAATTCATATGAAGTCTTAATACTGAGCACCTCAGAATATGACTATCTTTGTAGTTACAGCCTTTAAACAAGTAATTACAGTAAGATGAGGTCATATGGGAAGGTCCTAATCGTATATGACTGGTGTCCTTATTAAAAGAAGAGAATAGGATGCAGACAACACAGACCCAGGCACAATCATGCAAGGACACTGCAAGAAGGCAGCCATCTGCAAGCCAAGCAAAACAGCCTCCAGAAAAAAAAAAACCTCAGTCTGACACCTTTACCTAGTACTTCTAGTCTTCAGAACTGTGAGAAAATAAATTTCTGTGGTTTAAGCCACCCACTGGGGTATTTGTTATGACAGCACTGGCAAGTTCACAAACTGGGCCTCCTTGAACACTGCAAGTTAGTCATCACATGCTGACTCGGGAGAGTGGTTCTTCCCAGTCATTCAAGTGAGTTCCACCTGTGACCAGGGTCAATGATCCTTTCTGATCATGCGACAATATCCCCTGTACTCTATTCAGGGAAAGTGACCTTCCTTATTCTCACCAGGCCAGTCATTACATATTGGCCAAGAAAGGTGATTCTCCCTGATTCCTTGTTTACTCCCTACAGATGCAGAGGAGGGTGGAATTTTTCCCAGAGCAGACCTCAAACTCAAAGGTATTTTTTTTATGTCAGTACCCGATCATTCAGTCCACATGGAAAGAGCAAAATAAGCAGTATTGCCTTTCTACAACGGAATAAGCCAGACATCTGTGGCCAGGCTGAAGATTACCAGGCACCAGGGGCCAAGTATTTCTGAAGAGGTGCAGCTCAAACCCCGCAAAGGTACTCATATTGGATGGACATTGTTGTTAGGTGCCGTCGAGTCGGCGACTCATAGCGACCCTCATAGGGTTTTCAATGGCTGACTGTTTCGGGATTGCCTTTGGGAGTGGATTGCCAGGCCCTTCTCCCATTTTTGCGGTGCTGGGAATTGAACTCGGGACCTCAGAGACTGCAGCACAGCGCTCTACCCACTGAGCCAAATCCCAGTCTTGGATGGACATAACTCTTCCAAATAGATCCTCCTCTGGAGGTAGGATTGCTGGGTGTGCTCAGTTGCAGACTTCGCAGTACATTTATCTGCAGCGCCTTCAGGGCATCACAATTTTGAAAGCATGGAGAACAAAAGAGACACTACCAGGCCTCACTTCCCTTGGCTCTCTTAAACCCTGTTAGCAAATCTAATTGGGGCAAGTCTTTCCTGATGACTCAAAACTGCTACACGTGTCTTTTTCAAAGGATGACACAATTTTTGCTCTGAGACACCCATGATTGATGAAGGCCAGTATGCCAATCCAAACCCACCAGAGTTTATGGAGTATAATCTCCAAAGCTAAAGAAATGGCATGCACTTTTGTAATTTTAAACATTCCAGCAGCTATGTTTTAAAAAGTAAAATCGCATGAAATTAATTTTAGTAATGTAGTTTATTAAACTCAATTCATCTAAAATATTGTCATTTCTACATGTAATGAAAACTATTGAGAAATTCTGCTTCCTTTTTTACAGTCTTGAATCTGATGTGCATTTTACACTTAGCTTGCTTCCCAATTCACATGCTAAATCTGTTTTAGAGTTCACAGAATTTACCATTGAAAAAAATCAGAGTTTATATCCTTAATTAATTTTGAATATAATAAAAGTTTCCAATAAATGAATACAGTCTTCATTTCTCATTTAATTAAAAAGAAATAAAACTAAAGTTCAGTCACACTAGCCACATTTCAAGTGTTCCATAGCCATATGTGGTTGGTGGCTACTATACTGGATAGCATAGGTCTAAAGGGCTAGAAATTGTGTCTTTCTAATTGAATCTAAACCTCAAATTGTTGAATGTAGTACTAGAGACAATGCAGGTCTTCAGAACAACGTGAAACTTCCAAAATTCTTAAGTTTCAGTAGATAATTCCCTTGTTTTAGAAAGGAAGAAACATAGAAGGAGCTAAGTTAGAGACTAGCAAAAGGTCACATACCTATAGTTGTTGGTATATACCCGAACAATAATTTAGGTACCCTGATTCTTAATCCTGAGATATTTTCTCCTCTTTACATCAGACATATTTCAGGACAGAAAAATGTTTTCGTTTATCTGAATAATAACCCAAATGATATGGACAAAGGAAAGCAGACCTATATCCTAATTGCATTTTCATAACTTGATAAAAAGTGAATCCTACAATTTAAGGTACCTGCTACAACAGCTTAAGGTGCCTCCTTCCTCCATGCTTGGGATCTGGGTGGCTGAATCTGTTGGTGCCTCTTACCTCACCCTGTCACTGCTTCCTTTCCTGGGAGCCGCCTGACTGCACATGGATCTCATCCGCCCCCAGAGCATCCGGCCACTTTTTCTATGTGCAGCTGTCCCTTCCCAGCTGTCTACCACAATTTGTTTAAGGTTGTGCTTCAGAGAGTGCTTTATATTTGCAAACCAACGTATTTAGTAGAAACTTCAGAAAAGTTTTAGAAGAGTGCCTATCCTCCAGTCACAAACGCACCAGCCCTGAGGTCCTACCTCGTGAGAAGTTGTATGAGAGAGAGGATGTATGGGTGGCTAAGTGTGTAGAATCATATGGACCTCTGTTGAAGGCCTAGTTGTGCCCATTCCTTGTTACCTGATTTTGGACAATCCTCAGTTGTCTTATCTGTAAAATGGGGTAATAGTAATAGCTACCTCCATGAAATTTAAATGGGCTAGGATTTAGCTCAGTTGGTAGAGTGCTGCGCTGCAGTCTCTGAGGTCCAGAGTTCAATTCCCAGCACGGTAAAGTGGGAGAAGGACCTGGCAATCCATTCCCAAGTCAACCCCGAAACAATTAGACATTGAAAACCCTATGGGGGTCGATATGAGTCGGAGACCGACTCGATGGCACCTAACAACAACAACAACAATGAAATTTAAATAGGACAAAGCATACAAAGCACAGTAACTGACAGGATGAAACACATGGCCTACATAAACTGCTCTTAGTTACCTGTGGTCTGCAGGCTCCCTGAGGAGAAGGACCACATATATCTGGCTCACTACTGTACTTTTGGACTAGCAAATGCTGGAGACATAGTAGGTCCAAAGTAAATATTTGTCTAGTAACTTTGTAAAATCCTAGAAGGGATCATTGGGAAAAATATAGTGAAGCCCCTGGAAAGAAAGGGGACGGACAGGGAAGTGACCACTTTCCCTTTCAGAATCTGCCTCATGGAGATACCAGGTTCAAAATGAAGCTCTAAGGGCCTGTGTGAGATAAACATATTAGGCCCTAGGGCTTCACGGGAAGTAGATATCGAATGGAGCACAGCAATAAATATAGGGTATAAAGTTGTCATGTATTTGATTTGAGTAGATAATGCCTACTAGCTTTTCCCAACAAATCTCCTCCCTTTTCACTTTCCTAAGAAACTTCCTTCCCAACTGCATATGCCATGAAGCATAAGCTGGTGTCACATTCCCCAGAACATATAGCAGGTAAAAAAATAGGTAAGCTTCCTGGAACCCTTCACTGAGTGAGTCTTCTTGTAATAGGCAGTAACAGGTATAGATAAGGCAGAGCTAACTTTTTTTTTTTTTTTTTTTTGGTACTGGGGAGTTAAACCCAGGGCCTCACAGAAGCTTTTTGCAAGCACTCAACTACTGAACCATATTCCTAACTAAATTTATTAATTTTGTATTTTTTATCTTTATGTATTATATTATTTTGTATTTTTGAGACAGGGTCTTGTTAAGTATACAGGCTACCTCTGGTCTCAAACTTGTGATCCTCCTGCCTCTGCCTTCCAAGTTGCTAGGATTAAAGCCATGGGCCACCCTCAGAGCTAACTTTTAACCCCCTAAAAAATCCCTTGTTAGGACTGATCTTTGCCTCATCTGGTTTAAGTTGACAGCCCAAGCATTGAGAAGGCCAATCTCCTCACTAATTGAGTCTCTTTGCAGCATAAAAATTTTAACAATGTGGGAAAGTATAATATTACTGATTATCAAATTATCTCTGTCTGACATTGAGAATATACAAGGCATCCTTGAGTCTTTTTAGTCACTAGCCTTACCTTGAGACTTATAGACCACCATTTCTTGCTTAATTTGTACAGAAAGAGAAATAGGTTTAGGGATTTTTCAGAAACTTTTTGAAGGTCACCGTTTGTGAGAGAGTAGCTTTGTAATTTACAAGTTGTGAGGCCTTGAACAGGTTGGAAAATTTCTGTGCCTCTATTTTTCCATCTGTTAAATGGAGATAATAATATATTTGCCTCATGGTGTACATAGTAATAATGGCTTACAAATAATGAGCCTGGCACTGTTCTAAATGCATAATTTGTGTTAATTCATCTAATCCTCCTACATTCTTACAAGTTAAAGTGGTGTATTTTCCTTCTTTAAAGATAAGAGCCATGGGGGCTCTATATTAGCCACATAACTCAAGCAGTAACTTGTGGAGCCAGGTCTCAACTCCATCCTCCACTACACAGCCTTTTATTGTGGAAATCTGATAATTGTAGCTACTAACAAAGAAGCACAAGGTGTATTTAATTCACCTTAGTGCTAGGGGTATAGCTCAGTGGCAGAGTGCTTGTCTAGTAGGCTGAAGACCCTAGGATCGATCGCTACAATAATTCATTCATTCATTCATTCATTCATTCATCTTAGTCCTGGGAGTCCCTGCTTTTTTCATCCCTCTGTTTCCTCTCAAACCCACCATGCCTAGATTCCTTCATTATTAAAATAACTTTGCAAGCATATAAAAATTCAAGCGGTAAAGATTAGAATGTTGTATGTGACCATGAATTAGAGACAACAGTATGAATTCATGTTTAGCTTCATATCGATAGATGTTTAAATATAGAAGTGTTTCTAGATGTGTACAGACACATGGGTTCATATACACATATCTTTCTTGTTGCTGTGTCAGCTGAGATTGCCTAAAAGCAATGACACCCAAAAAGCAACAAGCATGCCTAGCATTCAAGTCTTGGTTTCTAATTCCATTCCCCAATAAAAGGAACCAAAGTTCCTTGGGGAAGTGGCTGATTCTAGTACTAGGGACAGAGATATACAGATGGGCCTGAGTCATCTTGTAGTCCCAGGAAGAAGGAAGTGCAAACCACTACCGCACAACAATGGAGTATGTCAGAGGCATCCAGGAGCCAAGTGGAAGAGCTCCCAATGGCCAAAGCTGGGATGATTTGAGCAACACAATATACAAAGCAGTATTGAATTATAACCCAAGAGGGAGAGCAGCTTTACGGTGGAGAAACCTGACAAATAGTACTTCAAGCCAAGTGACCAAGGTTAACATCAGGAGTCATAAGTCACATTCATAGTATGCACCCTTAATACAACATGATGAGAACTTCACTTTGCCTTTACGCTCTTCCTCCCCAAAACTCACAGCCCCACTTCAACAATGAGGAAAGCATCAGACAAGTCCTGACTAAAGGTCATTCTATAAAATACCTGACCTATACTCCTCAAAATGCTCAAGGCCATCCAAAACAAGGGAAGTCTGAGAAATGGTGACATGCAAGAGGAGTCTAAGGAGATGTGAAGACTAAATGTAATGTGGCATTCTGTTGAGATCCTGGAATAGAAAAATGACACTAGGCAAAAACTAAGGAAATCTGATTATAGTACGAGGTATGAACAAAAAATAAGGTGAATGTTGAAAGGAAAAAATTTATTATTGTAAAAGTCACATTGTCATTAATCCCCCTCAAAATACTCCGTCTGGTTTTGAACATACATATCTCATCATTCTTTCCACTTTCTGAAGCAGTTCTGGAAGTCTTTTGAGTAATAAATTTTTAATTTAAACATTAACCATATTTTTTATCACACCTCCCAAGGGCTTTAGTTAGTAATCATGTGTTGATATCAGTCCCATTAGATGTGATAAATGTACCCTACTTATATAATAGTAAGGGAAACTGATAGTGGAGTATGCAGGAACTTTCTGTACTATCTTTGCAGTAATTTTGTAAATTAAAAACTGTCCTAAAACAAAAGAGTTTGTTAAAAAAAGAAAGAAAGAAAGAAAAAAAGAAAGAAATCTGCCTGCCATTGCTTGCAATATCCAAATATAGAGAACTGTAGGATCCCAAATCAGAACTGGAAATAACTTCTGAGATCAAAGGAGAGAAAAGATTCAATAAAAACCAAAATACAGTCCTGCTCTTATTTTTGTTGTCTATTCAAAATATAGTTGTTTTACTAATTTGATAAGGCTCAATCCTTTCAGCTTCTGAGTGAAAATATATATGATAGGAATGCAGAAAGAGATTCAAAGAAATGTGTGTTTCAATATAACGTACCTCAACTAATTTCAGTCATGAAGTACATCTTCCATCTAGCAGTTCTCAAACTATGAGGAGACCTCAAGACCTTTACAGGGAACCTCTAAGGTCAAAATTATTTTCATAATAATACTAAGATATTTATCTTTTTCATTCTTAGTCTCTCAGCATATGATGAAGCTTTTCAGAGACTACAGGACATGTGATATTACAACTGATAACACAAAAGCATGTATGAAAGTCTACTGCTTTCTGGAGTTGGAGTTTAGCTCAGTTGGTAAAATGCTGTGCTGCACTCTCTGAAGCCCTGGGTTCGATCACCAGTACCTCAAAAACGGGAGAAAGACCTAGCAGCCCACTCCTGAAACAATCCCAAAACAATTTGCCATTGAAAACTCTATGAATAGCAGAAAAGCACTGACACAGTGCTAGGGATGGCACAGTGTCAAAAAGTGTTTCATTCTGTTGTACATAGGGTCACTATGAGTCAGACTTGAGTTGATGGCACCTAATGACAACAACGACCACTTTCTTATAAGCTAGAAATCAAAAGGCTTGTAAAAATATAAAACAATGCCACCCTTCCTTATCACTACTCTGTTTTAGATAATATAGCTATTTTTCATGAAATGTTATTTATGTTAATATATAATTATTATTTTGAATGAATTTATAAATATTTTGAAATTTTATCTTTTGATTTCTAAGATGGAAAGGGTTGATAGGTATAACCTATGTAAACCAAAACTCTTTGAGGTGCTTAGTAAATTTTCGAGTGTAGCAAGTTTGAGAACCAAAAGGATTGAGAACTTCTGCTCTAATAATAGTGATCAGGGCTTTTTTTGTTTCAGGTCTGGGACATTTGTCACCCTATAATCACCCTGAATCTTAACCCTTCCAGTGTTTAGAGAATTCCTTACTTCTTGAGTCTAATGAAAGTAGTAATGAAAGTGACAAGTACATTTCCAGCCTACCCTACCATTTGGGTAGGAGCAATGACCTTAGGCTCTAACAACCACACGTACACACTTGAACTTTGAACCTGGAGCCAGTGAGGCTGAGCTGTGATCAACTCTGAGATGGAAGGATTAGTAGCAGGAAGATCAGGTTCCAGAAGCATGAATCCTAGTGGCACTGCCTGTGCCCACTGCTAGTGGTATCCACGGTACAAGCTGTAGCTTAGAATCCTGCATTTATAAGCAGTGGTATCTTCCCCTGAATTGTCCAAAAACATGAGTTTAGATATTGTTCCTAGTTATCTTCTCCTGACTTGGCTTTCCAGCCTGGATCTCCTTCCCACGAGCTACCCAATGACCTTAAAATACATTCTTTTCATTTCAGTCATCCAGAGATGCTTAATTGCTTGCATTTAAGAACTCTTGAGAGATCCTTTGAAAAATTGGTTTCTTTATTAGTTTCTGACCTCCTTTACATCAGCCTTCCTGCAATTCTATAAATAAGCCATTATTGATTAAAGGAAAGAGAAAACAAAATAAGCTTACCTTTTTACTTTGTCTGCCATAGAAAACAATTGCTTAAATAAACTAAAACATTCACCACTTTGAGAGATGGGAAAAAGATGTTGGCATTCTATTCTAGCCATAAACTTTTGCATAGACTTTGGAATTGTGATCTTTCAACCAGCAGAGTGTAAGATTTTCATTGTGTTACTTCCCAGTTATGTGATTTCAATAAAATGAGGAAAAGGCTCTGAAGAGAATGACTGGTGACGCCATGCCATGTGCTCAGTTCATTATAAGTCATTTCAAGTACCTCCAGCCATTCAGAGCCAATCAAAACAGAAATGCTCTATCACATTTGAGAGTGTCTCATTTTATAGAGTGCTTAAGAGAGGCATGAAAACCATACTAGGTTTCAAATGTACAAAATTATCCAGAAAGGATTTGGGAACTGGCTCCTATTAGGTTTCTTTTGTTATTTGATGTGATATATAAAATAGAATGCTTTTCTGTTTCAGCTGCTAGGGTCTAGGATGGTTCTGCCTTCTACAATTTTGCAAGCAAATTTTAAAGTATTTTTTTTTCAATTCTAATTACCTTCCTGCTAGACATGAAATGTGAAAAGCGTTCAGGCCAGTGCTAAGATACTTCAGATGTTCCCATTTCATGCTAACTCAGGTTATTAGGAACTTAAATTAATTTTGACTAGAAATGGCATCTTCTAGAAAAAGAACTTCTATTTGAAATTGAAATACTACTGCAGATTAAAGATTCTTTGAAGTGGTGTCTTGAAATAATTTACAGAAAACGTACAAGGGAAGCAACCCATTGCTTTTTTCCTCTCATATTCTTTGATTGTTAGGTTGAGAGTTGAGGCTCCCTGAATTCTCAGAAGAAAGGCTTGTGTACGGTAGAAGTTAACAGAAAAGCATAAATCAATACATCTCACCTTGAGAACAGGTTGAGATGCTGGAAAACAGGAATGTGCAATGACCAATGATAACCTAGTTCTTGCAAGCTTAAATTAGGGGTGCATTTTCTAAATATGAGACTTTTAAGCACTGTATAGTTGATTATGTTGGTACACTCGAAAAAAGGTACATAGGCAGACAAATCATTTGTCTTTATTTCTTCCTGTCTCTTACCCAAGGTGTTTGCCTTTTTTTCTCTTCCTGTTAAGAACAGGAAATTACAAAAATAAAGATTTGATCAGTTCCCATTACTTTAGTAAGCCTTATTCAGTTTAACATAGGCTAACAGCACATTTACTATAGAAATGATTAGAATAGGGTAGTTTTCTTTAGTATTTAATTATCTCAATTTTCCAGCCCCTGAATTCTCATTGCTGTTAAACACTGTCTCCAAGAAGGATGCTCAGAGACAAGTAAAAATAGGCAATACCTTTGAGACACTTTCCGTTACTGCTTGGCCTAGAAAAATCCCCTTTGAGTAGTTCAGTCCAGAGCAGATCTAAAAGCTTCTAGGTCAACCATGCATGCTGAATATGGCACAGGATATGTCAATATTAATAGCACCTGAAGTCTGCACAGCATTTTGGAGTTAATATAGGGCCTTCACATGCAGTGTTTTATCTGAGCCTCAACAATCCTGAGATTCTTATAAATGAGGCTAGCATTATCCCATTTTACAGATAAGAAAAAGGATTATAAAAGTGACTTGTCCATCCGAGGTCAGGGCTCAGTCTAGAGCTGAAGACTGTGGACCCTTCTAGGCTGCCCCTTATAGAGAAGACTATACAGAAAGCAATATTTCTGACCTGCTTTCTCTCTTTTCCTTCTCACTCCTTTTCTGAAACATTATATAAAGTCCTATGACACATGAACCACATGGGAATGGAAAGTACAATTTGTCAGGAAGATCCAAAGTCCAAATGGCAGCCAGGCCAAGCCCTATGGCTGTATTACCTGCAACTGTGTGTAGCATTGTTGTTGCTGTTATTACGTGCCATTGAGGGACTCATAGCAACCCTATGTACAACAGACAAAACACTCCCCAACACTGTGCCATGCCTGATACTATTGTCAGTGCTTCTCTACTATTTATAGGGTTTTTGATGGCTGATTGTTTTGGGCGTGAGTTGCCACATCTTTCTCCCAAGCCTATAGCACACGGTGTTCCCAGGCAGTTTCGCATCCAAGGATTAACCAGGCCCGACCTTGCTTAGCTTCCAAGATGTGACAAGATCAGACCCCAGAGTGATATGGCTGTAGGCTGTGTGTAGCATTAGAAGGCCTGATATTACCCAAAAACTTAGTGTCAAAATCTCCCCAACTGACTAGGCCACACTTACTCCCCTCTGCCACCTTAGATTGCCTGAGGAGATTTTGAGCATTGATCTTGATGAATCAAGAATAATTTACTATGTGAAGTAATAATATTTAGCACAGAACTAGGAATCACAAACCAAAAACCAAGGTTAGAGGAAGATAATGAAGAGAAATGAATGTACTTATTTTTAAATGGTGGCATTTCCACAGGGGAACAATATAAACAAGAGTACAAAGGAACAATGTTTTTACAGTGAATTGTGAATGTTCTAAATAAAGCTTGGTAATACTTGTTCATGCAAGAGGTTAGGTATATGTCATTTCAGTTAATTCCTAAAGTGCAACACCAAGGTAGCCTTTGTTATTCCCATTTCTCAGATGAGGAAATTCAGGTTCAGAGTGAGCTGTGTAGGACCATATAGTTAGTAAATGGAGACAAAATTTAAACTCAGACTACCAATCTCATGTCCTTTTCAGTATACTACATTACATACTAGGAACAGGTTACCTGTTCTTCCCTGCCCAGTGTGTCCTATCTCCATAACTTATTACATAAATGAGTTTGTATTACTACAGTGGAATCCTACTTATCCTGCTAACTTCTAATGCAAAGTAAGTAGGCCAAAAAATACTTCTAAGAAGCAGAATAGGTGTTACAACATTCATGTATTGGAAGATTCCCCTTGGCCATGAGTCTGTCTTCTATGTCTACTCTGTAATTATTCTGGATGTTTATAGGACTGCAATGATAGGATGCTGCAGGAACTTTCCCTCTGATCTGCCAATGACTGGCTGCTCTTCTACCTTCAGTTCTTATCTTCAATGTTACATCCTCTGAGACTTTATCTGTGCACTGATGCTCCCTGTTCTTTATAGCACTTTTTAAAAATCACAATTAGTAATCACAGATTGGTGATTTATTTACTTATTTATTGTAGGTCATCTCTGTGACAGTGTAAACTCTCAAAGGAGTTCCAAAGGTAGAACCATGGCTGCTTTATTCAGTAGTGTTCCCCCCAGCATTTATATGGTGCCTGAAATAAAGTAGCAACTCAATAAATGTTGATTGGATGGATGGGTGGATGGATGGATGAACGGATGCATTTATGGGCAAATCATTCCTAGAAGAGTTAATGGGCAACTCATTCCTAGAAGAGTTTTGAAAGGGATTTGAAGGGATAGGTGACTTGGTCATTTGATCTAGAGAAAGCCAGATTACTTTGGGAACCAGAGTAGGTCAGTCACCCCTAAAAAAATAAGGCTTCAATCTGATGGCCACACAAAGACAATATATAGGAACTATGAAGCCAGTCCACTGGGACAGAGAGGGGAAGGGAAGTAACATCTACTAGTCACTTACCAAGTACAACGCAAAGTGCTAGATGTACATTATCTTCTGTGACATAAAAAGCAGTGTATAAGAAAGGAATTATCTGTTTCATAAATGAAAAAAGTGAGATTTAGGCTGGTGAGGTTGCCCAAGGTTATACAACAAATAAGTGGTGGAACCAGAATGTGGAGGATGATCAGTGAGAAAACAAAGACCATGCTTTATTTATGTATTTATTACTTTACTCAGCAGCACCTAACAACAACAATAACATTACCCTTTGCAGTACTCAGTGGTTGAACCTAGGGCTTTGCACATACTTTGCAAGTGCTCTACCATTTGGCTGCATCACCAGCCCCCCCTTTTTAAATTGTTTGTAATTTTGAGTCACAATCTTACCAAGCTGCACAAACTGCCTCTGGCCTCGAACTTGTGATCCTCTTGCCTCCACCTCTCAAGTCACTGAGATTATAGGCATGTGCTACCGTGCCCCACTACATGCTTTATTTCTTTTAAGCAAACTTACTTAATTTTTGTTGACTTATAAAAATGCTACATTTTAAGTGTGTGGTGGATTAAACTAAATAATACTTATATACCCTTGTAATCAGTGGAAGAAAGAGGACATTTTGAGTCACCCTCCCTTAGTGTTTCCTCTGTTCTTTTTCCCTGTCAATATCTCCAAGGCAACCACAGTTTTGACTTCTGCTGCCACAGGGCCCTATTGCCTGCTTGTAAACTTTACATAGATGGAATTTTAACATATGTCTTCTTTTCTTGTGTATGTTGAACTTCTGTCTGTGAGATGCATCCATGTTGTTGCAGTAACTGATTCTTTTTCATCTCTAGGTTACAACCCGGCAAATTAATATAATCGCAATGTTTGTTTATCCTACTATGTATAAACATTATTTTTAGCTTTATTAATAAAATGCCATGGAAATTCTTGAATATGTGTTTTGGTGACATAAGCACTCATTTTTGTTGGGTACAGTGAAATTGATGGTCACAGCTATGTGTATATCTGGCTTTAGTCCATGCTGCCAAATAGTATCTTAGCATGCCAGCAATGCAGAGAATGCCTGCTGTTCCTTATCTCTGTCAACTGTTGATATCAGTCCTTTTAATTTGAGTTCCTCTGGTGGAGGTAGGTAGGTCATGCTTTTGTCAACTATACCCTAGTGCCTCAGCATGGATCATGAGCCCTTAGAAAAGGAAAGACCGAGAATTTACTTCTGATCCTTGGATGAAGCTGTCATGATGCTACTTCCTAGTCTCTAGTATCAAGAGAATGAGGCTCACATGTCTGGCCAACTAGTAAGTGAAGAAGTGGGACCTCTCCAAAAGATAGAACTGCTCTTAACAATTGCCTTGCAAATAGACACATTGAGAGAGAAAAGGGTCAGAGTGAAGAAGGACTTCCTCCTCTTTGGTCAGAGTCACCAAGACCTCCAGCAGAGGAGCAAAGTTTTGTCAAATCAGGCCATTTATTGAACATCAGAGCAGGATTCTTGTGGGGATTACCTAAGGCAGTGCCTATTTCATGTGGGAGGCCAGATATCAGAAAATATCCATCACAGTCCTTGTGTTTTGAACACTTTCTACATAGCAGACACAGTGATTCATGCATTATAGAATTCAATAGCTAGGAGTATTGGGTTGTAAATAATAGAATCCAACCCCAACTTTATTAAGCTAATTAATAAAGATGAATTTACTTCTAGAACAGTTCTTTATTCTAAGATTGCCTTTCTCTTCAGGTGTGTGTTAAAATTTATTCCTCTTATGTAATAATCATAAAAGTAGATGATAATAGCTAATAATTACTTGTAAATGTTCCTTTTAGCCACATGTAAAGTTAAGATTTGTAGCACTATACCATTTTCTTTGAGCCACTAACCAATGTTTTTCTTTCAAGGTATGTGGGGAGCTGAATTTTTTTGCCACATGACATCTAGATGGGAAGGCCACTGTTTTACGTCATTCTCTAAACCATGTTCATTTTCATTCTTTAATCCAACACTAGCCCGCAAATACACATGTCCAATTTGTTAATGCAGCAAGAATGTTAGGTGAGTTTGTATATGTTTTCCCAGCATATTTCAAATTTGAGACAGAAAAATAGAATATGAGGAAGGACTACTTCAGATAAGAATATAGCAACATGAAGTTTTAACCAATAAAAGGATTAGAAAGACATTAGTGCTAATGCATAGCCTAGACCATCTAATTATAACAGGGATAAACACTGTCAAACATCCATCAGGATAACAATTCCAGCATAACATTATGTTTAATACCTATAGGGTGATCCTAAATCATCAACAAATACATTTTGTCTAATATATCCTACTTATGATCTTAGAAATTTCTATCTTTTAAAAGATTCCCAGAAGAATAAATTTTTAAGTTTTTACTTAGAAAGTTTCAATAAATCATAAAAGTCTTGTGTGGAATGATTCAGTTTTGAGGACTAGTAGACAGGTAGGGGAGTTACTCTAAGAATTAAAAGGAAAGACTAGATATGTTGGTTCATACCTACTTGGCAAACAATGTCATCCATGGTTTGAATGCATTTAGTTGACCACTTAATATGAAATTGTTTCTTTACAGTTTTGCAAATCCATGTATATAACAAGTTAACTGTTCCAGAACTCTTGTAGGTGTCCCAGCATATTAACTACTTTCCAAGTCTCTGAACTTTCCTTATTTCATTAGGTGGATTTATTTTCATTAATTTATAGTTGACACTCATTTTAAACACTGTTTTTAATAGATAATACCAAGCTTACTATCTATAACACAATATATTGTTGTCATTGTTAGGTGCTGTTGAGTCAGTGTCCAACTCATATCGACCCTATGTACAACTGGTGAAATACTATTGTCAATGCTTCTCTGCTATTCATAGGGTTTTCAGTGGTAGATTGATTTTTGGGAGTGGGTTGCTGGGTCCTTTTCCCAAGCCTACAGTATCTGGTGTTCCCAGGCAATCTCTGATCCAAGGACTAACCAGGACCGAACCTGCTTAGCTTCCGAGATATGGCAGGATAGGATGCCACAGTGCTACAGCTTCACGCACACAATATGTTATTTAGAATAAATTCATTGCTTCTATATTAAGCAAAAATTCTTCCCATTTTTCAGTGTTAATGCAGTTGTCTGTGTTCATTATTTTATTTTTTGGGGTGATGGGAATTGAATACTGGGAATCATCCATGCTGGGCAAGCTGTGCTTATTTTTTATAGTTGCTATTTAATTCTAGTCCTCCACTTATCTGTCAGCTTGTCATGCTGTGAGGGCTTGTGTATTGCTGTGATGCTGAAAGCTATGCCACTGGTATCTCAGATACCAGCAGGGCCACACATGGTAGACAGGTTTCAGCTGAGCTTCCAGACTTAACACAGACTAGGGAGAAGGACCACAAGCAGCCCACTCCCAAAACAATTAGCCATTGAAAATCCTATGAATAGCAGAAAAGCACTGCCAAATATAGTGCCAGAAAATGAGCCCCCAGGCTGATAGGCTTTCAAAAGAAGACTGGAGAAGAGTTGCCTCATCAAAGTAGAGTTGACCTTAACGATGAGAATAGTGTAAAGCCCCTGGGAGCTCCATTTGCTGATGTGGCATGACTCAAAATGAGGAGAAACTCAGTAGCTGCAACAACAAGCTCAAACATAAGAAAGATGATGTGTGTGGCACAATATCAGGTAGTGTTTAGGAATATCATACATTGTTGTTCTTGTTGTTAGGTGCCATCAAGTCCTGTCCCATGCATAATGACCCTCATAGTGTTTTCCATAGCTGATTGTTTCAGGATTGCCTTGGGAGTGGATTGCCATGTCTTTCTCCCATTTTTGCAGGCTGGAAATCAAACTTGGAACCTCAGAGACTGCAGAGCAGCGATCTACCAACTGAGCTAACTCCTAGTCCTCTGTTATACACAGGGTCCCTTTTAGTGGGACCCAACTCCAGAGCATCTAACAATTTGATTCAAGTTAAAGACTGGCCTTTGGTGACCCTGTGAATAATCACTAATGCATTGATTTGAGTCTTTGTTATGTGTTCTGCTTTTAGTGCTAATTTTTCTTCATAAATCCAGGTATTAATTTTTAATACACTTTATTTCTAAAATAGTTTTGTTGTTGTTGTTGTTAGGTGCCATCTAGTCAGGCCCAACTCATAGCAACCCCATGTACAACAGGCAAAACACTCCCTGATGCAGTGCAGTGCCCAGCACTACTTCAGTGTTTCTCTGCTATTCCTATGGTTTTCAATTGCTGATTGTTTGGGGGATTGTTTCAGGAGTAGGCTGCCAGGTCCAGGTGGTAAGGATCAAACCTAGGGCCTCAGAGAGTACATAGCAGCACTCTACCAACCAAGCCAAACCCCAGCCCCCAAAATAGTGCATATATATAATATATATATATGTGTATATATATATATATATATATATATATATATATATGTGTACACACATGTATATTTAGAAAATAGTATAGAGTTACTGTATACCTCACATCTAGTTTCCCTTCTAACACTTTACATTAGTATATGAGTTATAATTAATAAATGGACATTGATGCATTGTTGTGTTGTTGCTGTTGTTGTTAGGTGCCGTCAAGACGGTATCCTACTCATAGCGACCCTCATAAGGTTTTCAATGGCTTACTCTTTCGGGATTTCCTTGGGAGTGGATTGCCAGGCCCTTCTCCCATTTTTTGCGGTGCTGGGAATTGAACTCGGGACCTCAGAGACTGCAGCGCAGTGCTCTACAAACTGAGCTAAATCCCAGCCCATTGATGCATTAGTACCAACTAAAAAGTCTGTGTTTTACTCAGATTTCCTCTACATTTACCTAATGTCCTTTTTCCGTTCCAGATTTCTATCCATATCGCCACATGATATTTAGTTATGGTTCATTAACCTCTTTTTGTGTGAGAAACCATTTCTCAGAATTTTCTTGGTTTTCTTGGTTTTGAAGACCTTGACATGTTTGGAGAGCACTGGTTAAATATTTCTCAGAATGTGCCTCTACTGGAATTTGGCTGGTGTTTTTCTCATGGTTAGACTGGAGTTGTGGGTTTTGGGGAGATTGTCATTTTTCATACCATCAGATCAAGGTGATATATTATCCATGTAAATTATGACTATTGGCTTTGATCATCTGGCTGAGGTAGTATTTGTCTGCTTTCTTCACTGCAAAGTTACTTCCCCCCCTTACCTGCTTTCCTTGCTATACTCTTTGGAAGGAATTTATTATGGGCAGCCCACATTTTAGGTCAACATAAATTATGTATCTACGTAAGTTATTTGGAATTTTTCTCTATAGGACTCTTATTGCTTCATTTAATTATTCAATCATTTATTTATCAGTATGGATTTATTGACATTTATTTTATATTTTATTAATCTAACAGTACTTTATTTTATATTTGGTTAATTGGACAGTACTTTACCGTGCTGTATAAAGCGTTCTGCCTCTGGTCACTGGGACACTTTTAGTTAGTTCCTGCATACTTTTGACAGACTCCCATAGTATTTTTATTTATTCAATTTATTTTCTTGCTATTTCCTTACTTTGTAGTTCAACAAGATGCTCCAGGCTCATTTTGTATTTTTCCTAGAATCAGTCATTACTCCAAGGAGTCAGGGTAATTTTTGCAGTTTGATTTTATGTGCTAATTAAGGGCCCTAACTAAGGACACATAAAAGTCATCTAGGGGACATTTAAGTGTACTCATACAACCATCACTACATCTAAACTGTGTGGCAGGTTAGAAAAGATACATGCATATGTACAGTGTGGCTACAACACTGTTGGCATTCCCACTTGGTTCTGATTCAGACAGCCTGTTATCTTCATTCCTTCTTAAACATTGTTATGAGTGATATAACAGACAGGCTAATTGCAGATGAGAGGGAACAAACCCAAACATTTCAGCTCCAAATCATCAGTAGTATTGTGTAAGGAGGAGACTGATTTTACAGACCTTATTTTCAAGCCAATGTGTACACACCCCAGGCACATGGTAGCTGACCAAAGAATAGGTAAAATCAAGGTAGTGGATCATCAAATGTCTAATATTTGGGGAAAGGTGGTTGGAATCTGTTTTTATCAAAGTTAAAGGGGAAATGATCCTATTTTTCAAAGTGAAACCAACATTGGTACAAGAATTTACTTAAAAATAAATAAAACATACAAGTAATTTTGTACAGGTAGGGCTAACTTCATTCTACTTCACCATATTCAAAAGGTCTTCTGTCACTGTTGGTGATAAAATGCAAGGTTTAAGAAATAATGGTATGGTTTCTTAATTGAAACTGGAGTTATAGCAAATTAGCCCTAACTGGTGGCTATTTCCTTAGCCAACAGCTAAAAGTGACTTGGTTTTTTGTTTGTTTGCTTGCTTGCTTAGTTTTGCTCTGGGAAGACAATCATTCCAGAATAGAATTGGCCCTAAGGGAAATGCATGGCTTCTCTTCATCTTCCTTACCCTACCTCAAAGAAGAAATGCTGTCCTGTATCAACCAGGTACAGGAATCCAGACTCACATTTTATACTCTGTTGGGATTGAGGGGACAAAGGGCCCCTCTGCTCACAGAGCTCCAAGGTTCCCAGATAATAGTGAACACCTGATGACCAAATATGAAAAGGCAAACTGGCTCCCAAAGGTCAACCATTCCTAAGATTCTAACCTCCCAAATTTACTCCCTCCTCCTCCATGAAAAAGGGCTGTGGTTTAGCTTAGTTGGTAGAGTGCCACTCTGTGCTCTCTGAGGCCCTGTGTTTGATCCCCAGCACCACAAAAATGAGAGAAGGATGTGGTAATCCATTCCCAAAGCAATCCTGAAACAATCATCCATTGAAAACTCTAGGAATAGCAGAGAAGCACTGACATAGTGCTTGGCACAGTGTCGGGGAGTGTTTCATTCTGCTGTACATGGGGTTGCTATGAGTCAGACCCAACTTGATGACACCTAACAACAACAACCTCTGTGCAAAGAAACTTTTCCCACCAATGTTAACACAAAGGCTTGGCCAGTCCTATATAAGCCTCAATCTCAAGTAGCTTGATTGCAGCAGTCCCCTCTCCCTCCTATCCAACACTGCTACTGTTGGCCTCTCTTCCCTTCCTTCTTCCCTTTTAATTTTCCCCCAGTAAACAAAATTTTCTACAGGCTGCTGGATTCCCTTGTGTCTGTGCACCTTCTCCTCTCAGATATTCCTATCATTTTGGTGCTGAAACCAGGGAGGTGGGTGAGGCCTTAGAGCATGAGCCCCACCCACTCCAACACCAACACAATGGAACCAGCTCACAATCCCTCTCCTCCCTAGGGAAAATCACTTGGCTTGTCCCATTTGTGAGTAATCAGCTTTTTTCTGATTGGCATCCCTGGGCTCCTTTGTTCTCCCTTCCTCTCCTTTCCCTTCCATACCATTGCTGAACCATTTCTGAAGTCTTGGTGTCAAGCCTGACCAAGACCTCTGGACCCCCCCCCCCCGGGGGGGGGGGGCAAGTTTACCCAGGAATTAAGGACCCTGTCTTCCCTGGTTTGCTTTCTGTTTCCAGCAACATTTGGGGCCTTGGGGACACCTGATACCCAGCCTAGTCTACCCTTCCTCCCAAACATGAGAGCAGGAAAGTCATCCCCAAAAGGAGACACTTTTTTAAACTGCCTTCTGGGCTAATTTAAAGCCCCTTGATCTCCAATCCAAGATTAAAGCCATTTGGACCCAGCACCGACTGGGCAATAATTCAATCTGGCCCAAAATTGGAATCTTTTAATACCTTAACTAATTTGGATCATTTCCATCATAACAGAATGGAGTGAATTTGCCCAACTTTGGTTTTTTCTATCCTCAAACTTTTTTCCATCTCTTTGTTTGTAAAGTCTGTTCTACACACCACTGTCTTGCTGCCACCACCTGTACTCTGTACACCAGCCCTCTGTACAACATAAGTCTCTCTGCACTATAAACCTACAGATAACATTTCTGCCTTCTCTTTTGATCCAGCCACCTGTCAATCTCCCCAGGACGACTCCTCCTCATCCCTTACCATCTTCCTCTCTCTTCCCTCTCTCTCTCCTCAAACTCAAAAATCTGACAAAAGGGAGAGGTTCTGACCTACATCTTATAAATGGTCAAAGCCCCTCAGGGGATAGGACTGGCTGTTCTAACCTTATGACATTTCCACACTTCCTGTCCTTTTCCTTCTGCCTGGGTTTTCCCTCTGTTAGGGATGCTTTTTCTTCCCTGGAGGTCTTTCTCTTTCTTAAAACTCATGTGTGTTTTCTCAGTCTTCTAATGCAAACTCTCTTAAAGCCACTCCCACAGATAAAGGATGGCCCACCCTCCACCTCCAGACCTCCACCACCTTGCAGGGGACTTGTAATGCTGGGAGAAAGAAGCCCAAATGCTTGCCCTGCCCTAAATTAAGCCTGCCCTCAGCTCTTCTGCTAGCAGCCTTGCTAACTCTGCCCAATGTCTCGCCTCCATAGCTTTTCCCTTTTGCCCCTTGGTCCTCAGGTAGGCCTGCCTCCTCAGTAACCTGCTGCTTGCCATTGTTGCCTGGGACTCAAGCAACCCTGCTCTCCTGGGTCCCAAAGCGCCTCCTCTGCTTGGGACAATGTAGACCCCTCCCACTTTCCCAGTCTGCCCTCCCCATGGGGGACCAAACCTAATGGTCCTAAGGAGGAACACATCCTCTAACCCCCATGGACTACATTCCCTCCAGGTTTGCTTGGCTGTTACACCCTGACCCTAGGGATCTGCCTCTCCCTCCCTTGGAGACTCAGACAAGCTGAGCTTCCCCAGTTGAGACTTAGACAATCCTGGGGAAATGACCATCCCTCAAGATAAATATCTTTACTAAGAAACTGGCCATTTCTTGGGTCATTCGTAGACCTGGAGGCCTGGCTATCTTTCAGGTCATCCTCTTTACTGAGACAAACTTAATCTCTCCTTTCTCCCCAGCTTGTTCTTCCACAATCCATTTCCTGGTATTGAAAAGACCAAAAGAAACAAGCTCCAAGCCTGATTTCATTCTAATATTTTCTCCTTAATGCTTGTAGCTTCCCTCAATACACACACGCTTACTTCAGGTTATAAGATCATACCTACCATCCTATGCCTTTTGGTCAACATATATTTTTTCCTATTTTAGGCCAAGCTTACCTTTGCTGTTTTACTGGTTGTTACCTATTAGTCTCAGAGCTTTCCTGACAGGTCCTTACATCAACCTTTGAAAATACAGTCTCTTTCTCTCATTTGAGTTATTCCCCTCTATACTTAATAAGGCCTTTTGCGACAGCTTTTCCTAATGCAATGCATCTTTTGATTTCTTGATTGCTGCTTCCACATGTTGATTGTAGAACCAAGTAAAGCAAAATCTTGGACAACCTCAATTTTTTCTCCATTTTATCACGAAGTTGCATACTTACCTAGCTTTAAGGATTTTTGTTTTCTTGATGTTGAGGCACAAGGCATACTGAAGACTGTGTTCTTTTATTTCCATCAGTAAATGTTTCAAATCCTCTTCACTTTCAGCAAACAGAGTTGTGTCATCTGCATAATGCAGGTTGTTAGTGAATCTTCAATCATGATGCCACATTCTTCTTCATGAAGTCCAGCTTCTTGGATTATTTGCTCAGCATAGAGATTGAAGAGGTACAGTGAGAAGATACAGCCATGATGCACATCTTTCTCAACTTTAAATCAGGCAGTGTTTCCTTGTTCTGTTTGAACAACCGCCTCCTGGTCCATGTACAGATTCCTCATGAGTACAATAAGTACTCTGGTATTGCCATTCTTTGCAGTGTTATCCATAATTTGTTGTGATCCACACAGTCAAGTGCCTTTGCATAGTCAATAAAACATAGACATATTTCTGATAGTCTCAGCTTTCAGCTAATATCCAATGATGTCCCTGGTTCCACACCTTCTTCTGAATCTGGCTTGATTTTCTGGCAGCTCTCTGTTTATATACTGTTCCAGTCACTTTTGAATGATCTTTAGTAAAATTTTGCTTGCATGTGATATTAATGACATCATTCAATAGTTTGCACAATTGATAAGATCCCCTTTTTTGGGACATTGACAATGATGTTGCATCTGACTCATGCCATGGTATTTTCAGTGGCATTGTATGGTTGTGAAAGCTGGACATTGAATAAGGGAGACAGGAGAAGAATTGATGCTTATGAATTATGGTGCTGGAGACAAATATTGACTATACCATGGACTGCCAAAAGAACCAACAGATCTGTCCTAGAAGTGCAACCAGAGTCCTCCTTGGAAGCAAGGATGGCTAGATTGCACCTTATGTATTTTGGACATGTAGTCAGGAGGGGCCAATCCCTGGTGAAGAACATAATGTTTGGGAGAATGGCAGGTCAATGAAAAAAAGGAAAAACCTCTACTAGATGGATTGACATAGTATCTGCAACAATGGGCTAAAACATAAATAAGATTGTGTGCCTGGCACAGAATAGGGGAGTGTTTTGTTCTATTGTACATAAGGTCACTATGAGTTGGACCCGGCTCAATAGCACCTAACAACAACACACTTTATAAGACCATTTACTTCCCAAGTGCCTATTAAACCTGTACCAGGGTTTCTCTATTGTCATAGGATGTCCATACCCAATTCTTTCTGTCTCCTAACCTTAAGTAGTCAGCAAGACCCAGGCAGTATGCCTATTACTGACTCCCAAGTTCCTAAATAAATGGGACACACCTCCTATCATCAAAGGACACTTTCTGTATAAACTCCTTATATTTTTTCTCCTGAATGAGTAACTCCCCTTCAGTTGCTAATGACTCACCTCTTAGATATCCTACAGACAGATCCTTTTATAAAAAGACAGGATACTTTTAATCATTTCCCTCTTCATAGGCTTAACTCAGACATGATAGCTCTAGCTGATAAAGCAAAACTCCCTCAGATGGGAGACGCTCCTTTAGAACCCCCCCCCTTAAGTCAGAAAACCAACTCTTTATCCCCTAATTTTGCTGGAACAATAAATCCAGTACCTCCATGTCTAGGGTCTCAGTGCCTCAAAGTTAAGTATCCCAGGTTTTTCTCTTTAGTTCTTACTGTTAAGTTTTGATTTGGGGATTTTCAGCAA
The DNA here is from genome assembly GCA_007922755.1 of Pedetes capensis. Lineage (NCBI taxonomy): Eukaryota > Metazoa > Chordata > Mammalia > Rodentia > Pedetidae > Pedetes > Pedetes capensis. The sequence goes on from VMDO01003143.1 coordinate 55,165, forward strand.
TATAGGTAAAACTGAAAGCTCAAGAGGCCAGGGGAAAATTGATTACAGATAATAGAACAAGCCCAGTGAACAACCTTTAGTCCTGGGAAAAACCATATTTCCTCAGACAAATTAAAACCTGCCCCTCAGAGGAACCCTAGGCCGAAGAAGAGATTCTTCAGAAGCCAAAGCCAAACTTCAACAGAGTCCTAAGCAAACAGGGCTTGCCACTTCTTCAAAGAGGATCCCACTGTAAACAGTGTTATCATCCCCTTGGGAGAGAGGGCAGACCCGCATTCAGCTCCTATAAAGGCTGCCCTTGAGGACTGAAAGCTGCCCATGATTTCCTGATGAAGCTTACCTCAAGCAAGTACAGAAGACCATTAAAGGGCCTCTGGGTAACTCCTGACATGGCAGTTACAAATTTTAATTTGCTTTCTGATACTGAGGGTTTTTTTTTTTTAAATCTCTACCTTAATCAATTACCCAAGCCCCCTTTTTAAGTAAACCTATGCAATAACCAATGTTAATGAAAATGTCCAAAACCAAAAAAATCTTCCTTTAAAACCTGTCTGGCTACCCACACATGTAATAAAAATTCGTTTTATGGGGCCAGAAAAATATTTACCTAAGGGTCAAATGGAGCACTTTGTTAAAAATTATTAATGGAGTTCTTCTGCCTCCTGATAATGAAGTGTGTGAGCCACACACACAGCCATTAGAATATATATTACCTAAAAACCTGGAGACAAGAGTCTCCATTGGACCAGCTTCTGAGATGAGAGAGCATCTACCAAGTCCCTTGTTACATGCATTGCTTAATAACATCTGTTTCCTCTGAGTATCCATAACCTCAAGATAAAATTTTCTACAAGGCAAAAAGGTTCAAACACGTTTTAAAAAGAAGGATACAGGAAAGTTATGGAAGTAGAGATTTTAAACTAACATAAAGACATAGGAAGTTGTTTATGGCAAAAAGGACTTTGCTAAAGAAAAATTCTGCCACATGACTAGAAGTGTGACTAGAAGGATGGGGGCAAAATCCAGAAAAATTAAAATAGCAGAAGGTTTGAGAAGGGTAAAATTATAGTAAAGTGGCTCCAAAGAGATTGACATCAATGTCACTCCCTATGGCCCATTCCCATATCTGACAGCTCTCTTCTACATGCAAAAAGCTATTCAACTCATAACTTTACTACTCTTGAACTCCTTGATAAATTGACATTGGGACAGCAGGAACTAATAAGGTTGTTGTTGTTGTTGTTAGGTGCCGTTGAGTCGGTATCCGACTCATAGCGACCCTCATAGGGTAGAGATGTTATTTTTTCAACTGGGATACCCAACTCCAGAAAAGTTCCCATTCCTCTACCTAGGTGTCATGTCCCTAAAAAAGTAAAAGCTTTATCCTTCTTGGGCCCCCTTATCATAATCCTACTCATTCTGTTATTTGCTGCCTTCCTAACTTAATTTCTGAGCTCTTTCATTCAGGCACAAGCAAAGAAAATTTCCACCATGGTCACAATCCCATCCCTCATGCTGACTCCAGGGATATACCAGCAAGCCCTCCTATCAACACTTGGCTTCTCCCCACCCCCAGGACAAGGTGCCCCTTTCTCAGCAAGAAGCAGCCATGGTTGAGAACTTTGCCCCTATTCCTATATAACCAAAAAGCCAAGAATGAGGGGACAGAGCTCCAAGGTCCTGAGATAAAGAAGATCCCCAGCACCTGACAGATCTAGTACTCCTGAGATTCCAGTCTTCCAAACTTCCTCCCTCCTCCCTGCAAGGAAACTGTTCTCACCAATGTTAAGACAAAGGCCTTGCCAGTCCTATATAAGCCCCAAGGTCATCTTAGAATATTACAGCAGTCCCTTGTCCATTCCTTGCAACTCTGTGCCAGGGTCCCTGTTCCCTCCTTTTCCCTCCTTTTATTTTCCCCCAATAATAAACACATTTTTCTACAGGTCACCAGATTCCCTCCTGTCTGTGCACTGTGCACTCTCTCCTCCCAGATTTCCCTATCAGAGATTTTTTATCACTTGAGAGTTCTCTAGGTTTTCTGAGCTCTGGGGATGGAAGGCAACAGGAAATGCCCAGGCTTAGGTAAGCCTTTCTTATTTGGGGGCTCTCCCAATTTTCTAAAGTGATCAGAGGGACCTGTACTGCTTTCATTCTGGGGTCTGTGCTCTGAGAAGACCTGGCATGGTATATCTAGATCACTTTTAATTGTTAAAAACAATTTTTCTTTTCTTTATTGGCTAGGTTTTATTTCTAAGATCTTGCCTTTCCCTTGAAGTGAGATGTAGCAGGTCCAGCTGTATAAGTGTGAGCTTAGGAAGAAATAAACATAAGCATCCATTAGATTTCTTTTGTTGTCTTAGTCCATTTGGGCTATCAGAATATCAGAGACTGAGTAGCTCAGAAATAAAAGAAATTTATTTCCCACAATTCTGTAGACTAGGAAGCCCCAAACCAAGGATCTGGCAGATTCAGTGTCAGGTGAGGAGCAGCTTCCTAGTTCATAGTTGGTTTTTTGCTGTGTCATCCCATGGCAGAGTAAAGGAGCTCTCTAAGGTTTCTTATGAGGCCACTAATCCCATTCATGGGAGTTTTACCCTCAAGATTTACTGACCTCTTAAAGGCCCTACCTCTAAACACTGTTACATTGTGGATTAAGTTTCAACATACAAATTTTGAGGACATACAGACATTTAGTCTAAAGCATTTGGTTCTTTTGACTTGATTTTAGTCACTGCAAAAGATTTCCTTCCTATGGTTTAATCTAATTCTAAAGAGGCTGGGCTACATTGGACATTGGACAAAATGTCCTAGCAATAAAAAACAGATTTAGGAATTTAATTTGGGGCTGGAAGTATGGGGGACAGAGAGAGAGAGAAAGTGAGAGAGAGAGAGAGGGAGAGAGAGGGAGAGAGATGTTGATAATGTCATGGCAGAGTTCAAGAATTTGGACTTGGGGTCCATTTTCCAATGTTAACGGAATACAAAACTAGACATGAATTTTTATATTATTCACATATATTGTCTAACTAGAGATGGTATTTTATAACGTTATAAATTATGAAAGGAATACATATTATCCCAATGATTTTTTTGAAAAGTGACTAGCATTTTCTTTCTAAATGAGAAAGTACTGACTGAACATCTTTTGGAAGATCTATCCATGTAAGGATTTTTAAATAATCAGGCAAATAAAATGTATGGAACTCATGTGTATCAATGTAAACATAGATTTATCAGATGTTCTCATTTCAACATAATCTTGTGATTATAAAGTTTATTTGCTTGCCAAATATAATAGTGGTGAGGTATCTATTTCAAAGGATAAATGTCATTGGTAGGTAAACACTTTTTCACAAGAAAAAGAAGAATGGAGAATTCTTTTAAATTCTCAATGGAGAATTTAAAAGCTTCTGGTTTAAAGATGAAAAAATAAACATCAAAGACCTTCTGGCACAGTGGATAATGGGGATTATGCATTACCACATAATCACTAATTAAATGGGATTAAGATTCATATTAATACACTGGGATTTAGATCAGTTGATAGTGTGCTGCTCTGCACTTAATGAGGACCTGGATTCAATCCCCAGCACTGAAGAAATGGGAGAAGGATGTGTCAGTCCACTCTGGAAGCAATCCTGAAACAATCAGCCATTGAAAACACTATGAGGGTTGCTATGAGTCAGACCTATGGCATCTAACAGCAACAAGATTTATATTAAAAGAACATAATGACGCAGATAAATTTTTCATAAAAAAAGCACATTGAGATCAAAGGGTATAAAGAGAATGTTGTCACACACACACAAAACAAGAACGAACAAAACCAGGAAGTCAGCACCATGAGTGCAACATCTTGCTCTTCCTCTTCAATAACAATGTCAAACTTTAGTCAGGACTAGGAACTGAATCTTCTGCTTTAACTGATCTTATATAATATATGAAGTTGATTATCAATCTAAAATATAGAAGAGTTTAACAGTACATCTGTTCTGTGAAATCTTGACAGGAATATTCTCAACTCATGAATTAATGTGAGTTGTTTTTCAGAAAGATGCTGGTAAATAGACTATTTTCGGATACATCCTGTAGTGATTGACTGCCCTTATAGTATCTATTCACTTTTCTCCTTTCCCAGTTAACTGTCATGTTGTTAGTTAGCTTGTGTATGGCTATGTCAAAATACCTGACAGAAATAACTTACAAGATGAAAGATTTATTTTGACTCACAATTCAGAGGATTTCAGTCCATAGTGGTAGGGAGGCTTGGTGGAGTAGCCGGTGGCAGGACCTTTGGCAAAGGACTTCACATCATGATACCAGGAAGCAGAGAAAGCTTGCTGGAACTGGGTATCTGGTTAAAACTTCCAAAAGCTCAACCCTAGTGACCTACTTCTGCAATCTAGGTCCCACCTCCCAAAGTTCCACAGCCTCCACAAACAGTGCCACCACCTAGAGACCAACCATTTAAAGACATGACCTTTGGAGAAGATTTTAGATTCAAAACATAACACATGTCTGAATAATATTCCATTTATTTGGTTAATTTATTTATACTACCAGTCAATCAAGTATAAAAGATAATGCTATTAAATCAAAGGTTCCACATTTGTTACTTATAAGGCAAATTCAACTTGTAGACATGGTTGGTTTGATCTATATATTTTTTTAAATCTGGAAATACCACACAAAAGTTTGGATTTGGGGGCTTTTCTTGGTAAGTCCCCAGATCTTTCAATACTGAACCCGAATTTCACATGGTTAAGATCTTCTGGGGCTGGGATTTAGCTTAGTTGGTAGAGTACTGCACTGCAGTCTCTGAGGTCCCGAGTTCAATTCCCAGCACCGCAAAAATGGGAGAAGGGCCTGGCAATCCACTCCCAAGGCAATCCCAAAACAGTCAGCCATTGAAAACCCTATGAGGGTCACTATAAATCGGATACCGACTCCGACTTGACGGCACCTAACAACAAAGATCTTCTGGAGATAAATATTTTAATGACCTCTTATGTGAGACCCATCACTCTCTTTTGCTTTCATCCAACTAGTTTCTCTCATTGAAAACCTCCACAGGCTGGGTGTGGTGGTACATGCCTATAGTCCCAGCGACTCAGGAGATGGAGGCAGGAGGATCAAAAGTTCGAAGCTAGAGGTAGCCTACATAACTTAGTGAGAACTTGTTTTGAAATAAAAAGTGAAAAATGGGCTGGGGTGGTATGACTCAGTGGTAGAACACTTGCAAAAGCATGCATGAGGCTCTGGGTTCAACCCACCAGTACTGCAAAACAAAACAAAACCTACCTGGAACCCGTAGGTTCCACTATGATTTAATTCATTCCTATAACATTCATTGATGGCCTGCTAAATAGTAAAATCTTGTTGTTGTTGTTGTTGTTGTTAGGTGCTGTCAAGTCAGGTCCGACTCATAGTGACCCTATATAGGATTTTCAATGGCTGATTATTTTGGGATCACTTCAGGAGTGGATAGCCAAGTCCTCCTCCAATTTTTGTGGGGTTGGGGATTGAACCCAGGGACTCAGAGAGTGCAGAGCAACACTCTACCAACTGAGCTAAACCCCAGTCCCAAATATTCTTGTAGGGATAAACAAAATACATTCCTAGTTACAGATAAAATGAAAAGAAAACTTCTTGTATCTATAGAGCTGCAAATTAACCTCCAGGATTTTTTTTTTTTTCAAAACTTGGGGGTTAAACCAAGAGCCTTGTGCATGCTAGGCAAATGCTCCACTCCTGAGCTGTACCTCTAGCCCTTCCTTTTTAAATTTTTTATTTTGAGACAGGGTCTTATTAAGTTGCACAGGCTGTCTCTGGCCTTGAACTCATGATCTTCTCACCTCAGCCTTCCAAGATGCTGGGATTACAGGTGCCCACTATGGCACCTGTTTTCCCTTGAGATCATTATCCCTACTTTTGTTCTCATCCCTCCTGAGGTTTTCCTTCTTCAAAAGTATGACAGAAAAGTCATAATCTATTTTTTTAAGAAGATTTATTTTGGATTAAGTGATTTCATGATGTAACATGGTTTTAAACAAAAATAGAGATCAGTATGAAAATAAAACAAATTGTACACATTAAAATATTTTTCCCTCAAAGCATTTCATAATAATAAAAAATACAACACAAGAGTCAGGGGTTCAGGTGTGGATAAAAGGACAGACTTCCCAGAAAATGAACAACTAGTCTATAATTCAGAGTCCTAGGCTTCATATAATACCACCCACGAACCATTTCTAGGATGTTGACAATCTATATTATTTGCTTTGGAAAAAATAAAAAAAATTAAATGTGACATGAAGTGAGAGCTATATAATCTTAATAGCAAATACCTTCCATGTATTATTGTCTATTAAAAGTCACATTGAATAAATATGAAACTTAAATTAACTCAACAAAAATAGAAAAGTTGCTATTAACTGATGAATGGCATAGTGGACATAATAAGTGGGGCTGGTGAAGAGAAATGGAAAGGCTTAAAAAAATACACCACCTGTGCTCTAGTGAAATCTTAGAAATAAATGTTTTTTTTTTTTACAGAGCCTTAATATTAAAAAGTAAGCATTATTATAAAATTAGATCAATACTTTCAGTAAGAGGCAAGAGAGATGCATGTGTTTTTATTCATTTATTTTGGAATGCCTGCATCCCTATTAAAAAACATGTACTCTTATGCACTTTCCAACATGTTAACTGCCTGGAATTTTACTTATGATATCATATAAAGAAAAATAGGCTGCAATTTCATCTTCTAGAGCAGTAAGGTCCTAAAAGAACATTCAGTTCTGTGTGTTTCCTGGTTAATTCTTCCAAGGTATTTCTTGAACATTATCCATCCTTTTTCATAGAAGGTGATAGTAACCAGAAGTTTACTGATGGGTTCTGACCTGCATCATTAACAGTTGATTCAGTTTGAATCATACAACATGACTATCAACACTCCTCAGGGTTGTAATATCTTAAAGTTGGATAGAAGATATCACCTGCCTAAGGCCACTAGACATAAAAATCACATGTATAAGTTTGATTTTCCTGTGTTCCACACAAACCAAACCATACTAGAGCTATCCTATTCTGCTTCGCTGTTCAATCACCAGTGCCAAATAAAGTACTTTGCAGATAAAAATCTAAGCACATGTATTTCCTGTCTTGATTGACTTCGTGAATTGGAAACACTGATTAGGTCTCCATTTGTAATTTAGTAATCTCATTCTCAGGATTCTGCCTTTTAGATTAACAGGGAACATTTAAGTTACCATTCCACACCATGAACATGTTTCAAAAGCTATTCTAATGTCAAAGAATGTCTGCTAAAAACCAAGATAAGCACAATGAAATAAAAGCACCCTTTCTTTTATTTCACACATGGTATTCAATAGTACTAACAATAACTTAAGTAAAAAAAAAATCCACATTAAACATAATTTAATGCAAGACCATCAGATTTCCTGATTAAGCTATTGTGAGCTTTAATACTTTGGGGCTAAATTCTGTTTTGTAATACAGAAAATATTAACCTACTGAAGTTATAAAACAAGGGTATTTCCCACCAGGTAGATTGTTAAACTGTGCCTTCATTAAATATCAAGGCGTTCTTCATCTCAAAGTCAGAAACCAGATGCGAGTATGCTCAACTCCCACCAGTATGCTCTACGACGATTCTTCTAGCCTTGTCTTAATGTTCCCTCAGGTCCCCTCCTGTCTTAACCATCCTTTCACTCTGGCCTGGATGGCTCTGATATGGGCAGTACACATACTCATTACATCTCTTCTACCAGTTCTTTGGAATGTAGTCACCACTCCTAAATCTTGACAGCTGGTCAATAATTACCATTATATTCTTGGGGGTGGCACACCTGCCTGGCTCCTCTTTTTCTGCTTTTTATTTTTGTCATCCTTTTAGTGGGAAGCACTTGGCCATAAGCCACAATTCAGAAAGGTTTAATGTCTCTGGCATTCCTTTACTTCGATGCTAGACAAATTATCTGAAAACACACAGTTGAACTAGAAAGGAAATAAGTATTGCCAAATTAGAATTGTAGTTCCAACTGATATTCTCATTAATTTAAACTCAAGTAAGATGGCTAAGATAAAGAGTGTTGTCACTCACCAACTAAATCAGAAATTAGGCAAAATGGGGGAAGAGGGGCTGAAACTCAGGCTCAGCTTAGAGCCCAGGCTGTGTTCTTCACGTGCATGTTTTTCTTATTATGCAGGGTTAGTGATGCCTTTTAGTGATGGCATGTTATCATTTTTCCTACCTCTGGAGTTCCTGAGTAAGGTTATACTAGACATGTCGACTTCTGTTGTTGTTTTTGTTGTTGTTAGGTGCCATCGAGTAGGTATTGGACTCATAGTGACCCTCATAGGGTTTTCAATGGCTGTTTTGGGATTGCCTTGGGAGTGGATTGCCAGGTCCATTTTTGCGGTCCACCATTTTTGTGGTGCTGGGAATTGAACTTGGGACCTCAGAGACTGCAGCACAGCGCTCTACCAACTGAGCTAAATCCCAGCCCTAGACAGACTTCTAGACCCCTCATTATAAGATGTTTGCCTTGTTAGAAGTGGCCAAGTGATAAATAAAATTTGTACAAAAAGATGGAAAAAATTTTGGATACATGTGAGGAAGAAAGGGAGAAAAAGAAAAGCTGAAGTGGTCTCTTCTTCCATTTCACTGGCATTCAGCTGTCAGGGTTTTCTAGATTCATCCTTATTTCAAACTAGCCTGGTGTGGGGGCGCACACTTGTAATCCCAGCTCTTGGAAGGCAGAAGCAGGAGCGTCGAGAGTTTGAGGCCAGCTTGGGCTACATATCAAGACCCTTAAAAGAAAACAAAACAAACACACAAACTTCCTTACTAAAAACTACAACAAAAACAAAAAAGGCAAAATCTAAGAAACAAAAACTGAAAAACAAGGCTTCTGGTCAGTATGCTTGTCATGTTCTTGCTTCCATATAATGTTTGAGAAAACTATACACTACCCTACTATATAAATCCACCAAAAGCAATCAGATTTTGCCTACTACTTAAATTTCTCATGACAAGTTGTAAAAAGCAAATATTAAGTCTATGAGGAATTTTTTTCCCCATGAATTTACTACTGGCTTCGTGGACTTTTCAGAAGGTATCACATTTTAAGTGTGTTTAAGAAAGTGAAAATTTGGGTAGAAGCAGCATCTTCCAAAACTGACTGAAAGTAGAATATACTGGCACAAATATTAGTCTCCACATTTCTTGAGATGAAACACAGAATGGTGACTATAAAGTACTGAAACTGATCCTACAAACCATCCATGAAGATCAGCCTCAACTCAAGTCGGACCTGATATTTCTTCCCAGTAAAGTACCTGAAAGCATTGTGAAACTCTAACTCACTATGCAAACATATTCTCCTTTTCCTATCATTGGAGTGCATTTTTACCATTTTGGATTGTTATGCAGGTGATGGCTAGATCTTTGCCATTTTTCTTCCAGGAGACTTGAGCTCAAATTAATGAGAATATTACTTGTAGCTGTACTTTAATTTTGCAGAACTTACTTCCTTTCTAGTTCACTGTGTTTTTCAGATTTCATTTAACAGATTTTCTACTAAATCATAGACACAACATAGGCTAGAAAATTGTGATCTTCTTTGACCCGATCCATTCATTTTGTGCACAAGAAAAATGTTTTGACCTCATAAGTGGTTTGGGCTCAGGAACTGGGACATTTTTTACACTGAAAACTGAAGATACACTATGGTACAGATGGAAGGGCACAGAGGAAAATTACTGGACTTAATTTTGGCATTACAGTTCAGCTCCCTACCATCATTGTGTAAATGAATTCTGGGCTTCAACACTTGATCAGTATTGACAAATCATTTGTTAGTTAACAACAGAAATAGTATTCATGAAATTTATTATAGCTACACTGTCTCCCCATACATGAAGTCATCCGCCATACATGAACCTCCCAGATGGATAGGCTAGTCTCTCTTCACTCTTTACAGCACTTAAATTTTTGTTTTTAATTTAAAATACTTTTTGGAACCTTGGTGTTTCCTTGACTAGTCTTCCTTTGAAAGTCAGATTCAGAATCATGTAGCTCCATCATCAAGTGCAGTGATGGACACAGAGGGAATGCCAATAATGTGGCTGTTCTCTCATCTAAGAGATGGTCTGCCTACATATATGGTGTATCATAACTGTCTTCTCTAGTATAAGGAGCAGCACTAGTGAATTTCTTAAAGAAAAATAGAACGAAAGACCCAAGTTATCTACGTTCACAGTCCAGAAGAAAATATGGCTATTTCTAAATGTAGAGTATATTAATGTCTAATTTACTTTGTGGATGTGTTATTTAATATTTTATGTAGTTATTATTGGCTGCTTTTTGTTTTACTAATGAAGAATAATAGGTTATCGTGGTTTTCTGATAGGGTAAGCACATCTTTGATAATTCCCAACTCTGACAACAGTGTCAACTAGATGATTTTACCAATTAAGAATGTTTGCATACATTAAAGAGAACTATTATTTGAGGAGTTGGATGCCTTAACAAAGAAATACATTTGTTAGAAATAATTAAAGAAAAACATTTTATTCAAATCTCTGTTACCTAGTAATTTGGCATGTGGTAACAAAGTGTCTCAAGCCAAAATGAAAGCTAACATGGTCTATGAATATGTTTTTGAAAGAAATTAAGCCTCCTATATCAGCTCTTGAGAGAATGCCAGTTCCAACACATCAAAAATGTGATTTAAAAAAGTATGTGAGGCTCCTTTCTCTCTTGAGATGCGCACATCCATGTGTGGGACATGTACGGAGATTCCTTTCTTGCGTCTCTCTTTCTCTCCTTGTGCCTGAACTTCATTCACTCTGAAGAATGTACTATCCCTTACTTTTACCTCATAAACTTCAGACTGTATAATTCTCTTAACCGACTTGTCCTAAAATTCATTTTTGTGACTAAGTTTTATGTTTTAAAAAAGTATGTTAGTGTGTTGGACTATTTTTCATCAAATGAAAAAATACAAACAAGTAAAAATATTTTGCAAAATTGAATATATACTTGCCTTCATGATAACTACAAAGTAATATTTCCAGTTAATTTTTTCCTCTTCCCTTTTTTTTTTCTGGTCCAATTATAGTATAAAGAATAATATTCCTTTTTGTTTTCTGTTTTTGGCAGATCTCTGTAACCATTTTTTTCAGAATATTTCCCTACCCCATAGTACTTTCCTTTAGTGCTGCAGCACAACACGAGAGGCATTACTCTTGAGGGTCCCCATCGGAAACACAGCTCAACTAACAGGAGAACAATCGGTTCTTACAAAATACCTATGAAAATTGTGCATATGACCTCTATAAAATGTAAGGTTGCCAACATCCCATAATAGGAATTCCACGGCTACTTTATAAATATGAAATGTTCCAACAATGCCTGTAAACCCATAAGCTGGCAAACTAAGTGTTAAGCCAATGCTTTTATCACCCTCACTTTAACTTCACTGCCTTGTGCATCTAATTATGGCCGTAAATCAAGGAATAAACAATGGTGTGGAATAATCCCAAAAGCAATTTAAATGAAGGACACCCTCTCATAAAGTTAAGCAGAAATAAGATCAGTGATGTCATGCAGTTTTTGAGATACCATAAAAAACGTTTTTTTTATATTAATAAGAAAATTATGCATCAGTGAAAATGCTGGCTTAGAAATATAGTGCTGAGAGTTTCAGTTTATGATATCTTCATGGATGAGGGAAAATGGAATTCTTATTACTAAAGAGAGTTGATCTCTTCGGTGTTGCTGATGGCTTACTAACCGAGCTTAGAATTTAATGATGCTGTACAAATAAAGAGCAGTGGGGGAAATAGGAAATACCTGTAATAAATGCCATCCTGTAAAGTATTTGATGGATGGAAGAGAGTCTAATGCATTTTAAATAAATGCATATCATACTATCACATAGAGTGAGTCTTAAAAAATTATTACTTAGATGCACAGTCCTTGTAGTGGTTGACATGGCACTGTGAAGGAAGTTGGATTTAGAAGCTACTTTCTGTTATACTTGTCAAGTGATGGAATTGCTCTTAGTCATATTGTAATGTCCCTTCAACTTTGGTACATTCAGTGCAAAATATTCTGGGGAATTTTTTTTTTTTACCTTTATAAAAATAAAAGGCCCTTTTGTTCCCTTGAGAGTACTTAAAATGACACATACTAGCATGATGCCCAAGTAAAGCATGGAACATGAAAATGGAAAGGTGATACATAGAGTATGATAGGTAGGTTCTTATATACATCTTAAGGAACATAAATATAATGAACCTATAAAAAATAAACAGAACTCACTGTGTACATTTTCCTGATATGCTGTGATTAATTGCTAGTTATTTTAAATTGTTTTCATGCATTATAAAGCATAAGATCTGTCATTAGTAATTCATTGAATAACAGTTTGTCTTCAGCCATAATTACACACATATCACTTGCATATACATTGTTACAGACCATCGTATTGCAAATCTTTAAAGTTACCTCATATTGACTTGGTTTCATTTTCACCAATATCCCTTGAAAGCTGAAACCTATAGTGCACACCATGCAGGCACTCTGAAGCAAGAAATGAATATTTTGCTATAATTTAGGGCTTAAATGAATGTACTTTCAGGAAATATATTTGTTTTTTATTATATTCTTAAACTTGCACTATAATTTGGAGATTGGGCCAAGTGCTGCCAGTTTGGCTTGAACCACGTTCAAGGGAAAGTTTCAAGATTCTCCTGAGTCCCTAAAAGTTACCATAGAGCTGATCATGTACAGGTTCGTCTTGGAACATAACAAATGGAAAAAGTTTGGCAGTCAAGAACCGTTGATTGAAAGACTGTTGGGTTGTTCCCTGGGCATCAAGCTCACCCAAATCCTTCCACAAGGATTCGTTGCCAGTCCCCAAAGGTGAGAGCTCGTGTTCCTGGAAAATAACAGCACTCAGCTTTCCTCAAACCAAAGCCTCGTCTTGAGTCTTCCAATGGCCAGTCATTTTTCTGGAGGCCAGCTTCTGAAACTGCCTGTCCATAAAAAGCTGGGCATTGTGCTTCCAGGTCACTCAAGTCCAAAGGTACTAGTCTCTTCAACTGCTGTCAAGAGTTTTTCATAAAGCATGGAAAAGGATGGGTATGGAGGCAGATCCAGGCGGTTAAAACATGTATGAGCTCTGCAAAACAGAAGAAGAGGCACATATTTAGAACAAGTCCAGGGAATTGAAAGTACGTGCACATGTGTGGGCATATATGCACATATGCTTGTCTTTCATATTCAAATTTATGTGTTGCAAATTTTCACACTCCCTTTGGAAAAACTGAAAACATTGTGACTTAAAAAATTCGGAATGGAATTTCTCTAAAGGAAGTAGGGGGGCTGGAGTTTAGCTCAGCTGGTAGAATGCTTGCTCTGTGTGCTCTGAGGGTCTGGGTTCACTGTAAAAATGGGAGAAGGACCTGGTAGCCCACTCCCAAAATAATCCAGAAAATACTCAGCCATTGAAAATCCTATGAATAGCAGAGAAACACTGGTACAGTGTCAGACACGGTATAGTGTCGGGGAATGCTTTGTTCTGTTGTCCTTAGGGTTGCCATGAGTCAGACCTGATGTGAGGGCACCTAACAACAAAAAGGAAGTACGATGTTCAAAAATATTTTCTTTCCATTTTCACAACCATTTAAAAGCTGTGTTACCTGTATATTTTTATTTATTGGGCTGTGGAAGAATTATAAAGACAATTTAGTTCTTTTGTTTCTCTTTTGGTGTTAGACTTTTAAAAGACAAGGGTAAAGGTCTTGCAAAATAATTCACTTTCAGCATAGGCATTTGCCTGGATATCCCCTGGATAAACTACAGTTGGCATTTTTTTTCATTTTCTTGGGCAGGGAAGAACACCAAATGTCTCTAAAGATCTGACTCATAGCTCAGAGTCTTGGGAAAGTCCTTGGCTCAACTTTTCTGTCTAAGTCAGTAGGCCATTGTTACTTCATTGAATCCTGTGCTACAATCTGTCTTTTCCCTATTCACAGTGCAGAAAAATGACCATTTAAATCACTATTACATTAAGTATTTTTATAGAAATGCCTCCCCTTTTGCCAAGATAGGAAAAAAATATGTTTTCCTGTTATTTGCACCTGAATCACAATAAAAAATAGACAGTCTCCAAATAGTACATCTTATCGGGAAGCAAATCTGCACTTTTGACATGGAATAGGAAGCACTCTATTCTGAATGTACAACAGCTTGTTTGTTGGAACTAATAATTTTGACTTAAAAATGCACCTGAATTTAATGTGAAATTTTAGGAGCTATGATTATTAACAGGTTATTTCTACAAAGTAATTTGCTTAATTTTCATTGTTATAAAAAGATTTTTAAAATATTATCATGAAATAAATATAATTAATATTCCTAGATGTGGTATAGCATAGCAGGAAGATCAGAACTTTGAAGCTGGAGAGACCTGAATTTGAATTCTAGCTCTACCAACCAGCTGTGTGATATGGAGTGAGTTATTCAAACTCTGAGCCTTGATTTTCTCACCCATAAAGGGGAACCATATAATTTATCTCAGAAGGATGTGAGGATTATGTGAAGTAACCAAAATACTCTTAACAGAATGCCTGGTACATAGTGCTGGACTAAGTAATAATAGATGTATTGTTGGCTACATTTCCTTGTCATCAAAAAGATTTATTCTAATTGCCTTCAATAAATTGCCAAAAGATAACAATGACCCATGGAAACCAGGGGATAATAAAGAGATAATAAAGCAGGTGTGTGGTCACATGGCTTATAAAAAACAGGAATGTAAAGGGGCTCTGTTATAAGAATGCCAGTGTCAGGGCAGAGAAACAGTACCGCTCAGGTTTCATTGCTTCTGAAACTACAAGCTCTGGGTTATACTGATGGAAACAATCCAATTTCAGGCAAACATTAAAAAAAATACAATAAACATTTCAGAATTGCATTTAAGCTGAATCTTTTTTTTTTTTTTTTTTTTTTGCAGTACTGGGGGTTGAACCCAGGGCCTCATGCTTGCAAGCTTTGCAAGTGCTGGACCACTGAGCTGCATCCCCAGACCATTTTTTTACTTTTTGAGACAGGGTCTTGCTAAATTACACAGACTGCCTCTGGTCTCAAACTTGTGATCCTCCTGCCTCCGCCTTCCGAGTCAGTGAGATTACAGATGTGCACCACGGCACCCGGCTTAACCTGATTCTTATTTTATCTCCTTACACTGGAACCTAAACTCAGCCACAAGGAATAGGTTTTACTTAAAAAAAAAAAAAAATCCAACTTGCATAGTAAAAGTGAGTCCTGGGAGTGGTTTTAAATCTGTCTTGTGTGAAACACTGGAATAAAGATCTTAAATGAAGATTTTTATATCTGTTATAGGGGGAAACAAGGAAGAAGCAACAAAGTGAAATATGTTTTGAACAGAATTATATGTTACACTTTGTGTTTTAGACACCTAATATTCATTATCCCATTAGAGCAAAAGATGGTACTCCATTATTTTTAAATTTTCACTTCTTTGATTACCAATGTGCTTGAGCACTTTCCCCAAGTCTGCTTACTTCTTACACTGCCTGTTTGTTGTTGTTGTTGTTGTTGTTGATAGGTGCTGTGGAGTCGGTATCTGACTCATAGCGACCCTCATAGGGTTTTCAATGGCTGACTGTTTCGGGATTGCCTTGGGAGTGGATTGTCAGGTCCTTCTCCCATTTTTGCAGTGCTGGGAATTAAACTCGGGACCTCAGAGAGTGCAGCGCAGCGCTCTACCAACTGAGCTAAATCCCAGCCCACACTGCCTGTTTAGTGATCCTTATGTTCATCTCTTCTATATTTAACTTTTCTTTCTAATGTTTTCATTGTAAAATACACGTAAAATAAAATTTACCACTGTGACTTTTTGAAAGTACAGTTTTGTGTCTTTAAGTACCATATACATTGTTCAGCAGCCATCAGCATCATCCATCCCCAGAACTTTTACATCTTCCAAAACTGAAACTCTATACCTATTAAACAGTGATTCTTGCTTCTCTCTCTCCCTGGTCCCTGGAATTCACCATTCTACTTTCTGTCTCTATGATTTTTACTACTCGATATACTTTATGAAGGCAGAATATTAAGATAATTATTTGTTGCTGTCTGGCCTATTTTACTTAGGATGTTTTTAAGGTTCATGTTGTAGCATGGGTCAGAATTTCCTCCCTTTCGAAGGCTGAATAATATTCCACTATATGTACATACCCCCGTGTATCTGTCAGCTTGTGCTGTGGGGGCTTGTGTGTTGCTGTGATGCTGAAATCCATGCCACCAGTATTTTAGATACCAGCAGGGCCACTTATAGTTGACAGGTTTCAGCTGAGCTTTCAGACCAAGACAGACCAGGGAGAAGGATCCAGCAGCCCACTCCTGAAACAATTAGCCATTGAAAACCCTATGAATAGCAGAGGAGCACTGTCAAATATAGTGCCAAAAAATGAGTCCTCTGGGTTGCAAGGCATTAAAAAAACAACTAGTGAAGAGTTACCACCTCAAAGTAGAGTGGTTCTTAATGACAGGAATGGAGTAAAGCCCCTGGGACATCCTTTTACTGATGTTGTTGTTAGGTGCAGTCAAATTGGATCTGACTCATAGTAGCCCTATACACAGCAGGATGAAACACTACCCAACACTGTGCCATGCACATGATCTTTTTATGTTTGAGCCCATTGTAGCCAATGTATTACTTCTCATTTTGAGTCATGCCATATCAGCAACTGGAGGTCCCAGGGGCTTTAGTCCATTCCCATCATTAAGGTTGATTCTATTTCAAGGAGGCAACTCTTCCTCAGTTGTTTCTTGAATGCCTTCTAGTCTAGGGGGCTAATTTTCAGGCCATGATTCAAAATGAGAAGAAATGTAATGGCTGCAACAATGAGCTCAAATATAAAATGATTGTGGGCATGGCACAGTGTTGGGGAATGTTTTGTTCTGCTGTACTTAGTGTCACTATGAATTGGATCTGACTCAATGGTACCTAACAACCTATGTATATACACATTGTTTACTTATTCATCCCTTGATGGACATGAGTTGTTTCTACCTCTGGCCATTGTAAATAATGCTGTTGTGCACATGCATATACAAATATCTGTTTAAGTTCCTGCTTTCAGGTTTTTTGGGGGGATATGCCAAGAAGTGGAGTTACTGGATCATATAATAATTCTATTTTTAATATTTTAAGGAACCATCATACGTTTTCCATAATGGCTTTACCATTTTACATTCTCACAAATAGTGCACAAGGGTTTTAGATTTTTAATGTGTTTGCCAATAGTTACTTTCTATGTGCTTTAATTTTTTTAAAAAATGATAATAGTCATCTTAGTGAGTATGAAATCCATTCATCTTCTAAAGCCTTAGGATTTCTTTTTGATTTGTATAAGTGCTACAAAATAAAGGCTCTTTGGCTGGATTTGAAGAAGGAAGCTGACTTGAATTCCATAGCCTGAAGGAATGAATATTGCAACAACCTAAAGGAGCTTGGAAGTAGATCCTTTTCTATTCAGCTCTGAGATGAGACTCCAACCCAATAGACACCTTGATTTCAGCCTTGTGCAAACTGAGCAGAAGGCTCCATTAAGCTATGACTGGACTCCTACCCCATAGAAACAAGAAGATAATAAATACAAGTTGTCTTAAGCCACTGTGTTTGCACAATCTGTTTTGCAGCAATAGAAAACTAGTAACAGGTCTGAAGGGCATGAAACATCCAAGAAAAAGCGGCAAACAAGATGATAAGGTGGCATAATATAATCATTATTTAAGGGCAGGTGCTAAGGCAAAGTTAGGAGTAAGCAGCTGTTCTTCAGTTCTTCCAGGTTTCTGAGTAGAGAAACAGGAACTCTGCCTGTCTCTCTGCAGTTTCCATAGTGTCTTTATAGATAACATTGTATCTTATCCAATAAACGGACAAACCTGGGTACTCTTCTCAGTTCTCAACACAAAGCAAAAGACTGGACAATCTCTTTTTTGCTCCTTCTCAGTCAATGACATAATCACCATTATGACTTCATAATCTAACATTATCTCCGCTTCTCAAATTACATCTGGTTGCATAACATAACAGTTATCATAACTCAATCTTCCTTCTGAATTAACTAAACAGATCCTTTAGAAAATGTTTCATGAAGATAGAGACAGCATATATTATGGAAGAGGCAACTGCATGAAAAGATTATATCGTTTTCCTAAGGTCAAAACTGAGTCAGTGGCCAAATCAAGAACAGGATTTCAGCCCTGGGTCTCCTAGGGGAAGTCCAACATTGAACAGAAAGCAGAGCAACTTACTCACCGGTTCCATTCTTTAACTTCTGGAAACCCAATGTTAACTTCATCCCACTCCTGACTATGAACTCCTAGTCCTCCATATCCTACCATATACATCTGGCACATGATCACACACATTCTGAGGACAGGGATTGGTGAAATAAGCTTCAGGTAATTTTTATATGAAGTACTCAATCACAATATGCTACTACTCTGGGGAAAAATGGTCAAGCTTGGATTAGTCTAGAAAATCCTGGGAGATACCAGGGGATTTTTAAGTGATAAATCTTATCTAGCTCATTCTCAGGCTTGGCAGAAAACAGAGGTACTCAAAGGGATACTTTGGAGTACATCAGAATCACCCAAAGAGTTGTTTACAACAGAGATTTTTGGTTGTACCCCTTGAGATTCTAAATCAGAAGGTTTGTGGTAAGCCTGGGGAATCTGCATTTAAAAAATCACTCCAAGTGAGTTTGATGTAGGTGGTCCCCTCTATTGGAGAAACATCAAGTAGATTAGAAATATGATATCTATACTGGATATTCATACCAACATTCTGCATGTTTGTGAAAATTTCAAAACTGCTCATAAACAAGACAGTATTGCTAATAAGGAAATTAAGGAACAGGGTGGTTAAATAAATTGCCCAATATTTACCAACTTGCTGTATGAGCCAAGAACAAGGAAAAAAAACAAAACAAAACAAAACAAAATTCTCTGAGGCTTTTCACACCCCCACCCCCACCCCCACCCCATTCCATGTCCTAAAAAACCTCGAGTAGAAAAAATAACAGGAGGGCCCTTGGATTGTGTTGGTATTGGCAGCAAAAGTACATCCAGCTATTCAGTCTCAGTAAAAGAACATTTTTTAAATCTTTCAAAGCCAGCCACCCTAAAGCTGTAATAAGTTTACTTCATTTTAATCTATGCAGAACCAGTCAAGGAGAGCAGGTCTGACCCTATTCTTTGGGAAATCATGAGGGCGTCACTATCAAGAAGTTTTAAAGACCCTCCAGACATGTGGTTTGACTCAATAGATGTCTGGGTGCTTTCTGGACCCTTCAAATGCTACCCAGGAGGTCAGATGCTTACTCTCTCTTGTTTCCTATAGATAGACAAGCTAGTGATCCAAACCCAGTGAGCCAAAGTATCACAATTACATCTATCTTTTTCATAGGTCAGTTAATTGATTACTATATTTCTC